>JAOVYX010003101.1:0-39536 GCA_035668315.1 Drosera spatulata
AGGAGTGAACGATTTCCTGACGTATTTACAGAAGCCACCGGAAAGAGCACACTATAGTCTTCCTGAATACCTTGATTGAATGGTTGCGTACTGTGGTCTTTTCTCGGAGGTAAGTGCAAACTAAGACCAATAGCTTGTTTATCGAACTGTGCGCTCTTTTCGAGATTTTAGAACTACTTAATTAGCATGTGCTGGATATTGTTCTTTTCCTTCTCCAGATGAGGAAGATTTAATCGCTGATCTTATCTTTTGCGGATGGTTTTCTCTGGTGTGGGAAAAAATGACGTTGGCACTCTTACCATTAAAATGAAGAAGATGTTTCCGTCTGAACCCATGATCAGAACATCCTTGATAGAATTTTCCAATCAATAGGCTGAGCTCGTTCTCTAGAATATAGGCTGAGCTCGTTCTCTAGAATTCACAACAAAGTGCATACATGAAGTGACAAATACAAAATCTTACGGCAGTTGGTCAATTCCAAAGCGCATATAATTGCCAGTGCGCTTGAAATCCTTGAGGAAACCAGTCATGTCTCATTTGCAAACTCATGGCAAAAATGCCAAGTAAAATGGGGATCTTAAGTGATCTAAGTTTTCACTTCTTGCTCATTGTTGTCGTGTGACCACATAATTCTATTACAAAATTGACACCCTGGCATTTCTGTACTTTCTACTTATACTAACTTTCTTCAAACAGAAACTTTTAGGTTCATTCTGAGGGAAATTCTGCGATACGGCATTGACATGCCACCATTTTAATTTATTTCGTGCTGCATGAAATTATATAACTTGACTGGAATTCAAATGTCTGATCGGTTTTGTAATGTGAATGAGATGGATCTATCGACATATTGGTGTCCAAAATCTTCCTATCTTCTGGCATTTAACAGACAACTTGTTACTCGGACTTTGATCAATTCAAGTAACTTGCTATTATGTTGCAGCAATTATATGCTCATGGGGCAAGGAAGATTGCTGTGATGAATCTTCCTCCGGTTGGCTGTGTGCCAATTGTTACTGAAGGTACTGGGGTTTGCTTACCTATAGGCAACAATGCTCCTGCTGTTTTCAGTCCGAAGTTGCAAAATTTAACCAATTTTCTCAACGACATCCTTTATGGAGCGAAGATTGTCATCCTTGACATATTTACACCACTTGATTCCCTGGTCCGGAACCCGCTTGAACATGGTACTTATCAAAGCTTCATCATGACCCGTTGTATTTTTATTTTTATTTTTTTTACTTCTTCCTTTTCAGATATATTGACTTCGTGTTATACATTTAGGGCCGATCTTGCATATTTGTTGAGTAGTAGTATATGGAGGCGTCACCATCTGTGATTGCTAGGTCGTTTTTCTCCAAAACTTCGTATAGGCTTGGCATTTTGTGCCATGGTTCTCTTGATCATTCATATTACAGTGCTATATACTTGTCTTGCTTGTATTGTCACATAGGAGTATCTTATAGTGGTCAGATGAAATTAATTACAGTGAGAATCGAGACGGGCAGATTTAAATTTTAGTCTCGAGTAATCAAGGTCTTTCTTGGGAGTCTGCAAGAGTGGAATGTATTGAAACTTCTTTAGTAGGGTCTTATTGGATACTTTGAGTCACACTACCTATTTTAGATAAGCAGCCTGGCCTGAGGAGAAGCAGGCTACTCCTCTCGTTTTTTCTTCTCTCTTTTTGCCCAATAAGAACTGGCGCCTGACACAACCACTTCTTGGTCTGATCTAGCTACCCTTGCGTCGAGATATCTAAGGTGCTCTAGTGCCCTCATTGAACAAGCACCTAGAACGCCTCTTTGAGCACTCGGCCGTGAGTGACTAAGTGGATCTGTAGTTTACTGAGCTTTTGAGAGTATAATCTTATAGTAGTCGTTGGTAGTTGAACTAGATTGTATATTCGAAGAAAGTAATGCAACATTCTTAATCGCGTATGTCTTTAATTTCCCAAAGATGCGCATTAGTTCACTTCTGTTGACATTTGACAATGTGTTTAGCACGTATTAGGCGAAGTTGTATGATCATTCCAACATTTGCAAATGGATTCGAGATTTCAAGTGTGTAGAACTAGAACCTAATTTTCCCTCCCACGTAGCTGCAAATGTTGCAATGAAGTTATTGCTTTCAGCCCGTTAGTGCTTCATAAGCACCCCCTGAAACATCTCCTTAAGGGTTGTATATACTTTTTTGGAACTTCAAGTCGTCGATTAGCATTCCCTTTCGATAAAGTTGATATGTGCTCTTTTGAAAATGGCTTCATTCTCTTAGTTCTTCGTTTATGGTTTGTGTATGCCAGGGTTTCTGGTGGCAAATACGGGATGCTGTGGAACAAATCTTGGAATATTGTGCGCGATTTTTGGTAAAGACAAGTTATGCTCGTACCCGTCAGCTTATGTCTTCTGGGATGGTGCACACGGAGGCAATGTATGAAACATCCATGTGTGCTTCGGTGAATTCCTTGGTTTAGAGAATAGCGACTGTAGTGTTCTTGAGTTATAATTACACATTCAAATGTGCACATTGTATTTGAAATTTTCATTCTTACTAAATTGTTTTGACACTTGCGACATAAAATTCGAACCCTGTCTGCTTCCCTCCAGTGAGATTTTAATCAGAACTTTGGCAGGATCGGTTTTTATGTCGTACTTACGATCACATTGTACACAATCTTTTTTTATGGCGAGGGTGTCCGGGTCAGCTCGCGCGTATCTCAATTAATCCTCCGGACATTGACAAGGCGTCCTCCTTCACCAGCATTGGTTAAATCTTTGACTGAAGTCAATGGGCATGATCAATCTGAATTTTGAGGATAGTGGGATTCATCAATCACATTGTACACAATCTTTCGTAACTGTTGCAAGCCGGAACCTCGTTACACTTGCAAGTTGCAACAGTGAGGTTGAATTCAATGTGTCGGCTTAGTAAGTTGCTGTCCAAGGCCGTCTGGGGATTATCGTGCCATGTGGTTTCCTCGTTATGCCCACTGGCTTGGACTGAATATTACGTTACAGCAACTCGATGTTGCAATCTTTGGTCCGCCGATGGCCGTATGTGAAGTTTGGCAGCTTTTGGATAGTGTCGAGATTAATCGATGATTTTCTTCGATGATTGAGATGCGACATTGGTGAATCACTGTTACGGAGGAACATTGTGAGTCTCGGACTCTCTGTGATCACGAGACGGGAAGAATGTAGGAGATTCCGACTGGAATCCTGGCACAAACATTACAAGTATAGGATATGCAAATATGATGATTGGTGACTCTTTTACGAATAGATTTGAAAAATATGACGATAACATTATGTGTTGTAAACGAAGAATAGATGATGAAGATTAAATTGTTAAAAAATTTCAAAAATAAAAATAATTTTAAAAAAATCTTTCTAATAACACACAAAGTTGTTTCCTTTTCTCCTCATGAATCAGGTTAAGGTTGATAAGCCACTAAAAATAACGATTGGACATAAGAATATTCTGATTCCTTTTTAATTCTGAAAACAGATCCATAGAATAATGGATTAAGTGACATGTCACGTTCACTCAATAAAACATAGGAATGTGAGAGGTGTATGATAATGGGCACGTGAGTTCCCGTTTGGAGTATCATTAGTGTTAACCATGGAGATTATTTTTTCCCTTCCTAATCAAGTTACACTTTTTTTATTATCTTATTTAAATAAAATTTTTATATTTAATAAAAAATTTTATAAAAAATATCAAAATATCTCCACTTTATATCACATCAACTTATCATCATTATTTTTTTTTCTCATACACCCACAAATAAATTTATTATTATTTATTAATTCAATATATATATAAATTATATTATTATAATTAAATAGGATAAAAAGATGATCATATAATAAATCAGAATGAGTGCACTGATGACATAGGATAATTTGGTGATGATGGGTCAGCACTAACTAGCACTAGCGTCTTAAATATCAAAAGCCCAATAATAACGATACTCCAATAAGAATCGATATTGCATTAGTACCACTTGATAGTAAGTACACTACTTGACAGTATAGATGAAAATAAGGTTGATCATTACACTGTAACTGTAACTCTATAATGCTAACTCAGTTTCGAAATAGTCGCAATCATATACATCCGTGTTGAATTTGATTTATGTTAACATTTGAGATCAATCAAAAATAAATTTCATTGTTACTGAAGTATAACAAATTAACCAAGTTCTCATCTTGTATACTTAATCTCTGGATTTAATTTCACAATTACGTAATCAAGTTTACCATTCAAATGAAAACCTTTATGTTGAATTCAGCTAACCTCGTGTCCTCTTTCCCTTTCATTAGCAAAGATGGATCGCTCTCTTTATCAAACAAAAAAAAAAGAAAAAGGATGGATCACACTAATAATATACTGTACCTTCATTTAATCAACAGCGAATCTAGTCACAATCAACTTGACTGCCAATTACAGTATGAAGGAAAGTTTCGAAGTGATTGTCAAAAAATGATGAAATCGGAGATCCAACTAACTCACTCCTCCCGAAATTAATTGTACTAATATTGATATTATTAAAAAAAATTGTACAAATACTGATAAATATAAATAATAAATCATTGATGTTATAAATCGTTTATGGAATAAATAAATATCATTTGTTATAAATTTATCTTGAAATATTAATAATACTAGTTTATATTATTTTTTTCGTTATATAATATAACAAACGGATTGATACGATATACGAATATATATATGTGTTAAATTTTTTAAAATATGATAAAAAAAATGAATAATTTTTAAGAGGAGTAACACCCCAAGAACCATTTTGCAGGCTGACAACTGACCCCACAGACCAACACTAACTATTCCTTTCAGTGCGTTTTGGCCTCATTCGTGCACGTCCTGAGAAATTTTTCAGGAGGTCACCCATCCCAGCATTACTCAACGTTAAGTACGCTTAACTGCGGAGTTCTAAACTGATAGATTACCGAAAAAGAAGGTATACCTTATTGGTATAGGTAGTACTATCAAATCATTTAAGCATTTCCTTGGGTATTACAAGTGGTGATGGAGTTTTTAATAATCACTCCGTCCATATTTAATCACAACGCTTTTCTTTTTTGTTAATCTCATTATAAATATAATATTTATATTCTTTCCTTATTTCATAATAAATTTATATTAATATAATCAAACTATCATACCAACTCCTTCCTTCTCTTCTCTCATTCTCTCTCGTAAAACCCACTACCTATAAAAAAAAATTTCTCACTAAATTCCATATAAATTCAACACACACATGAAATATCGTATCGGATCAAATCGTTATAATTAAATTGGGACAGAGATAATACTAGAATTATGAAAGAAGATAGTGAATTGTACTATAATACTATAATACTGCCACGTGCGTTGTACGTCATGAAAAAATATAATAAAATTATAATTTTAAATAATTTATATCACAAAAAAACGATAGATTAATTTTTTATAAATTCGTATTTTAAAAAAATTAGTTTATGTTTTTTTTTTATGTGATATAGATAACTTATTTTTCTTTTAGAAAGACATTTATCTTTTTTTTTTTTTTAAATAGGTAATGTTTGAATATATTGATTTTTGTTTTAGTTTTTGTCTTTTTAATTTAGTACATGATCTTTTTAAATATTACCATTTATTTTTGTGTTTTAAATCGCTAATCTAATTATTTGTTTGTTAAAGATATTATATATATATATATAAGATCCAGAGAGAATTCTTCATATTACATTTAATAAAATTTAGGCTTCGGTGGTTGATGAGATTAGAAATCGGGATGTTGTCTTAATTTTGATTGGTTAAAATATATATTAGATTATATTTTATATAATTGATTTTAATTTTTTTAAATGACATCTTTTTTAAATGACAATAATGTCCTGTCATAGCGTTTGTCGTTTGTCGCTAAAAGAGAGTAGGTAATACGATATATATTAAATTAGGTTAGATTAGATTTGAGATATTAAACTTTATATTTAGTTCAGTTTAGTTGAAATTACTATCCGATTTTAATTGATTAAGATATATGTTAAATGTTAGATTAGATTTTACTTAGTTGATTTTAATTTTTTGTAATTGATATTTTTTAAAATGACAATCATGTCCCGTCATATCATTTATCATCGAAATGATTTGCTGTGGTTAAAAGCAACTGGATAATACAATATATATTAGTTTAGTTTTGATTGGTTAAGTTATGTTAGCTTTTATTTTATTTAATTGATTTTAATTTTTTTAAATGACATCTTTTTAAAATCCTTATAAATTTATAATATAAATATAGATCTTTTTTTGTTAGTCCTCATTAATGCTTTATGATGTCATTAAATCTTTTTAATTATTTTTAAACCTCATTTCTCATTTCTTCCATCCTTTTCACTTCTCATTGATATGGAACTTCTTAACTTTTTTATCCATTTCATTCTCAACTTCTTACATGGTATTTGTTATAAGAGAAAATCCTTTATATTTGCTCTTTGATATAAACTAACTTGCTTCTAAAGCAAATCATACTAGATTTGTGTGGTTTCTTGAATTTTTTCTAACTATCATTTGATGTATTTGTTTTTCATAGATAGATTTGAAGGAAAGAATATGATCTGCTTAATTTCTAGTGACAATAATTTTTTTTCATATCGTTTATCGTTTGTCGTTAAAAAAGATTGTATAATATAATCTATATTAGATTTGATTAGATTTGAGATATTAAAGTTTATATTTAGTTTAGATTAGTTAAAATTATAATAAGGTTTTAATTGATTAAGATATATGTTAGATTTTTTATTTATTTAATTGGTTTAAATCTTTTTTTTAATTGACAGTTTTTAAAATAACAATAATGTTTCGTCATACCGTTTGCTATCGAAATGATTTGTCGCGCTTAAAAATGATTGGGTAATACGATATATACAAGACTACTGTCCCGCACGCTGCACGGGATGAAAAATTTTAATGAAATAATAACGTTGAATGACTTATGTCATAAAAAAAGATGAATTAATTTTCGTAAATTTATATTTAAAAAGAATCTTTTTCAGTTTATGTTTTTGTTTCTTTTATATGATATAGATAACTTATTTTTCTTTTAAAAAGACATTAATTTATTTTTATTTTATTTTGAATAGGTAATGTTTGAATATTTTAATTTTAGTTTTAGTTTTTGTCTTTCTATTTATAAAGGAACTTCCTAAATACTATTGTTTACTTTTGAAACATGTATATAAAGCGAAGGGGTTGACGGAAGAAGAAATTGAGATGTTGTTTTAATTTTGATTGATTAAGATATATGTTAGATTAGATTTTATTTAATTGATTTTAATTTTTTTAAATGACATCTTTTTAAAATGACAATAATACCGTATCATTCCATTTGTTATTGAAATGATTTGCGGTGCTTTTCAATAGGTAATGTTTAAATATTTTGATTTTTATTTTTTTGATTTAATAAATGATCTTTTTAAATATTATCGAATTGATGAAAGAATGAATAGTGATTTTTTTTTATTTTTGATTTATTAAAACATATGTTAGATTAGATTTTATTTAATTAATTCTAAAATTTTAAAAACGATTAGATAAAATGATATACATTAGATTATTAACAAATAATGATTATTTTATTATTTTTTATATGAATAGGTTGTGAAATATGATATGTTTTTTTATATTTTTGAGATGAGACAAAGAAAGTGTTGTGACCGGGAGAGTACTTATTTCAACTCTGAGACACCGAATTCCCGTGACTCCGGCCACCGCTCCGCGCCGTCACACCGCCGCAGCTACCACCACCGAATCAGCCACCTCCTGCGAAACCAGACAAGCAGAACAAGCCTAAAGGCAAGTAACTTTCCACTCTCTCTCTCTCTCTTCTCTCTCTCCCTATCATCGTCGCTGTCTCTCCACTGTCTCTTCACATGGTCCACACTCTCAATTTACTCTACTCACAACCTCGAAATTCACCGTCACCGCAAACAAACAAGTTCTCTGCGTCGCGGTCGCCGTTGAGAGGATTGATAAGTTTCTGTGATTTCGCCATTGCTGCAGGTTTCTGCTCTGAGTTCGAGTTCGAGATCGAGTTGAGAAATCGGATGAGTTCAATTTTCTGAGGTGTGAGTTGAATTTGTGCTATTGTGATTTTTGTTTGTTCGATTTCGTGTCGGTTTTCATTGGAGAGATTGGGAGAAAAGACGTTTGGTTCGGTGTGTTGTGGTTTGGGAATGTGTTGATAGATTCGTGGATTTCTGTGATTTTTGATGGAATTGATGGAGTGATGGATCAGTTAGGGTTTTGGTTGAGAGATTTGATGTGTGGATTGATAGATCTGGTGGTTGAGGACCGGAGCTGTGAGCTTTGCTTGATTCTGGAATCATGAACTCGTCTCGTGTTCGTTTGACTCCGTATCGGTTTTCAGTAGTATTATATATGGTGATCGTTGAGACTAAAAAATTGTGTCGTTGCGATGTAGATGGATAGAATGATCTTTTTTTATGTAATGTTGCATGAATAGGATGATCTGTTTCTTTTTTGTTTGATATTTTAATCTTTGATCTTTGCATAATTTCAGATGACTTTGACTTGAAGTGACTTGAAATACACATAATGTTCTTCATCTAATGTGTGGTTATGACGCTCCTGTTTTAGTTTCCTTGATTAGTTAGCAAAAGAAACATGCATGAAGAGTGATCTACGAGCTGTTGCTTGGAGCTTCAGTTAGCTGTTGGGTTCTGTCTACGGCGGGGATCATGGGCGAAGAAGCAAAACAAAGATACCGTAGCTGAAACCAAGAATTTGGCACTTGAAGTGAAGATGGTGTGATGCTCATTCAATTCTGATAAGTGGGAATTCCAAAACGGCTGCACTGCTCGTGAAGATTATGTGGCTTAGTTGAACCTTTAGTGTGTTGTGACTTCATTTATTGGTAGGGAAAACCAATATGGAGTGGTTTAACTGATTATTGTTCATTGTGGATGTTTATGCTTGAGAACGCCGGATTTGATTGAGTTGCTAAAGGCGAAACAAGCAGCTAGTCCAAAATGGCGTCTGGTTGGGATACTATTGGGGAGATGGCAAATATTGTTCAGCTTACAGGATTCGATGCTGTGAGGTTAATAGGATTGATAGTGAAGGCTTCGACCACAGCTCGGATGCACAAAAAGAACTGCAAGAAATTTGCTCAACACCTGAAGTTGATCGGGAACTTGTTGGAGCAGCTTAAGATCTCGGAGCTCAGAAAGTATCCGGAGACAAGGGAGCCTCTCGAGCAGCTTGAAGATGCTCTGAGGAGGTCTTATGTTTTAGTTCATAGTTGCCAGGACAGAAGCTACCTTTATCTGCTTGCAATGGGGTGGAATATCGTGTACCAGTTCAGGAGGGCGCAGAATGAGATCGATCGCTACTTGAAGCTTGTACCACTTATGACACTTGTGGATAATAACAGGGTCAGGGTAAGACTTTCTTGGCCAGATTCTTCTCATTACTGATCTAGGTATTGCATTTTTTAATACTCCTAGCATTTTTTGTATTTATTGTTTGAAATTCTTGAAATATACACTTTCATATTACCTTTTATCTAGAACTTCACCGTAGTATATGTCAGTGCTTGTGGCTTGGATTGTATGTTGAGGTCGGAGTCTGGTATCAACGACGCCATCCTGGGAACTAGATCTTAGACAATGGACTAATCCATTTGATAACTCATTCATTATTGTTTGTGTCTCATTCGTAGAATCTCTTGTTTGCATCTTTATTGCAGTTTTTCCAGAACCATGAAGTTTGCTGCTGCTGCCTTACTGTATTGCTTTATATCTTTGGTTGTCCTGGTCAAAAAGCAAACCACATTCTCTCAGGATAATTATAATCTAATTTGCGAAGCATTTCTTCCGTGGGAAGTCATTCTAAGGGTTAGAAAGAAAACCTGCAGAAGTTATTCCACCTAAAAAGTCAGTTCCTGTGTTGTCCCTATAGAGTTTCTCTGTTTTTCCTTTAATCAGTAGAGAGAGCTTATCTTCTTGTTCTTTCTGCATTTGATTCACTATGGTTCAAATTGTTCTGTCCTGGTTTGGTTGTAGCTGTTTATGTTTCTAGATGCTTGCTGCTTGCTGCTTGTGATAGTCTTGTGTATTCACATTTTGGCTGTGACCCGTGAAATTGTCAGGAAAGGCTGGAACACATTGAAATGGATCAGTGTGAGTACACTTTGGATGAAGATGATGAGAAGGCCCAGGCTGTGATTTTCAATCCAGAGAATTTGGCGAAGAATGCCGCTGTATTGAAGAAGACTCTTTCTTGTTCATACCCAACTTGCTCTTTCGATGAGGCACTTCAAAAAGAGAAGGAAAAGCTGCGGCAAGAACTAGAGAGATCACAAGCAAATTTGGATGTCGGTCAGTGTGAAGTCATCCAGCGCTTGATCGGTGTCACTGAAACAGCTGCTGCGTCGTGTGAAATGGAAAAGAGCCCTCCAGTGACAGGTTCTAAGAACTTTGTATCCAAGGGTTTGGATCTTGAACACTCATTTGAAGAAAGTTCTGCCAAAAAGACTGTCACTAAAACTCAAAGGTTGGCTCTATCAAAGAACTGCTCAAATTATTTCTCAAGCTGCATTGTATCCTGATATTTTAACCCTTCTCTGGTTTTATTAGCTAACATTTAGCCAAAGAAAGAGGGTCTTTATTAAAGACCCTCTTTCTTTCATAGATTTTCCTGTGTACAAAACGGTTTCATAAAGTTAGGGTGTCGCTTAACTTCGGGTTTATGAAGTCAATCTCAAATCAATATATGGTTCCAAGGCCTGGTCCGACGGAAAGTAGCAATGCTTCTTGCATTTAGTGGAATATTCAGCTTCCTCTGATGGTAATCCTCTTTCACAGGACTGCTTCTTCAGCTTCCTCGGGTCTTGATTTGCTTTCATCACATGGCTCATATCGGCATGACAAATGGCATTCAGATCTACTGGATTGTTGTTCAGAACCTTGTCTTTGTAAGTAAACTTTGCCGATGAATATGTTCATGGGAACTCTGTATTGTCAACCATAAGTGATCCTAGATATGAGAGCTTGAATTTATTCAAATCTCTTTCATGGGATCTTGAGCAGCAATGCAGCAAAGGTTCCCTTGCCTTTCTTCA
Source organism: Drosera spatulata (assembly GCA_035668315.1). Taxonomy (NCBI): domain Eukaryota; kingdom Viridiplantae; phylum Streptophyta; class Magnoliopsida; order Caryophyllales; family Droseraceae; genus Drosera; species Drosera spatulata. The sequence continues at coordinate 11,147 of JAOVYX010003101.1, forward strand.
CCTCTTAGTTAATCTGCTTCACTTCTTGGTGCAGGCCTGAAGACCTTCTTCTTTCCTTGTGGCACATTTGCAAGAATATCTACTGTGGCTAACGGAAGATACATATGTAAGACTGAACATCTTTATGACACTTCTCGGCACCCATTGTCCAATGAAACTTACTTTTAAGGTTTTCTTGTCATGCTATTTTCGTCCATAGAAAAAAGAAGAAGAAGAAAGATTAAGTGCATGGTGTAGCTCTACACACTTGAACATTGAAGTTGAAGCTGCAATACCTAATAAGTGATTACTTGCGGGATTTTCATGATTGTAGCTTCTGCTCAAGCATGCAACGACTTGATGGCATATTCTCTGATTCTGTCTTGCTGTTGCTACACTTGCTGCGTTAGGAGGAAGCTGCGTAAGATGCTGAATATTGATGTAAGTTATTGCTCGTCGCTTGACCATTATTGTTCTTGTTTATATTGGCGAAGTAAATTGTCCTGCAGACCATCACTCGTCTTCATCTTGTATGTCTTCGCTCCTGGCTTGTTTCTAGCACTATTGGGCACAAATAATTTTCACTTGGTGGAATATACAAGTATACAAGTAGGACCAAGATTGTGGCCATTTCTCTTTATTAACTGAGACCACAAATTTAAAAATCCTTAGCCTGTTGTGATGTCTATAATCGATTTCTTAGACAGACCTTCATTATTTTCAGGGAGGAGGGTGCGACGATTTCCTGTCGCATTTGATGTGTTGCTGTTGTGCCCTTGTCCAAGAATGGCGGGAGGTGGAGATTCGTGGGGCTCATGGTATGCTGTTGCTTTTCTCAAATCAGTTTTTGCAAGCAACAACGCAACTTACAAACATGGACTCTCACTTATCGCATTCGAAATGTTAACCCTATGGCTTAGAAGCCGGCGGTTCCAGCTTTCTGTCTTATGTGAATACCAACTCATGTTCTCAACAAACAGGGCCATCTCTTTTTACCTTGAAAAAAGGGTCCCAAAAAAAAAAAGACTCATGTTCTCGACAAAAATTGTACGGTCAATCAACTCATTGGTCTTTACATGAATCTGCAGGTCCTGCAAAGACAACCACAAGTCCTCCATCTTCGCAATTCATGGAATACTAATAGATTGGTGAATCGAAGTACATAAATCTGTGAGCTGGAGCTGTGGTGATGCAGGAATTCTTGCAAAATGTTTGGTCGCAAATGTAAAACCAAGTTGGTGAAACTGATAGATAGCTCAGTTGTACCTTCTGCTCTTTATGTCACCTTGTAAACCCTTGCTTATCTTCCATGCAAGGCGCTACATTGTATCGTAGTCATGATCCTGTCTGTCTGTCTGGTGCAAGTGTAGCCTTAGAACTGTTATGGAGTTACCTGTATTGTTAGTATCTAATTCGCCCCATCACCATTTCCTTGTTGAACGTGGAAACCTACCGTGTATATCTTTGTACGTGTGTTAGGTAGACCTTCGGGCAGATCGACTTGACCCGCAAAGTATGGCAGATCACCTTCTTAGATTCATGGGAAGTTGGTTCTCGTGTTAAGCATGGAAGATCATCATCTTTCGCGTGTTAACGTATGGTATATTGCATTCAGATTTGACTTGCTATTCAAAGACGAGAGTTTTCTTCTTTCTTCATCGTGGCGTCGCCTGAAGACATGGTTCTTCTCTGATTATGCTCAAAATTTGAGAGCTCAAGTAGTTGTGTTATCCGCTGAAGGTGTGCTTGTTATGCTATGGATGTGCTGTGTGTTACTTGCCGAAACTTGTAGGTTTCTGATAATTGGTCCTCGAAATGATTGTTTATCCTCTGCTGTATATTTTTCAATCGCAGTTACCTCTATGACCTGGGAATAGCGTATCCATATCGTAGGTGCATGATTTACATCGCTGTTGTTGATAGCACAGAGGATTGGTGAAATAGTTACATCTGGTTTAGGTGCAAGTCACCTCGGTCTTTGGGTAAGCAATCAGCATAACAAAATCTTGATAACCAAGCAATAAGCAAGAGCTCGCCATGCTTATGCCTATGAATGCAGCATCCGCTTGAGCATCTAACCTATGGATAGATTTCTCTGCCTTATCTTTGAATTCATCGAGAAATACAGAAACCAGCCCGAGGAGGCACCATCGAGGTATGGAGTCATAGAGCAGTGTCTCAATCTCAAGGCTGATCGATGTAGCGTGTGCTTGTCAAGAATGAAAAGGGGTGAAGAAACGCGGGTTCTCCCTTGCCTCCATGAATTCCACTCAGGTTGTGTCGAGAGGTGGCTCCAGCTTTGGCACCAGAAGACATGCCCTGTGTGCCGGTTCTTAGTCGAAGATGATCGCAATTCCCAAGGGAACGAGATGAATGATCCTGATATGGTGCTATGGCTCACTTGTCTTCTTTTCTTGTAACTCTGGTGTCTAATATGAGTTGAGTGATTCCTAAAAAGTTTTCCTGTTTGAGTGGCTTCCCCATCTCTTGCATGGAAAATTCCAAAGCAATGTGCTTCTTGTATCCTGTTGTATTTTCGTCCATGAAGAGATTCTGTCTTCTGATGTTGAGTCTCGTTCAATGTCCAGTTCCAATGGCATAGTGTGATTTACGCAATCCGTTCCGTTCAACCCAAAGGGCCAAAAGCAGGGACGTTCGGTTTGATTGAGCTCGTGACACATGGAGCTAAGTTTCTAAGCGCTTGATTGCTAATATGATTATCCCCGTGATAGAGACCAGCTATATTACACGATAAGGAGACATAGAGAGGCTATTTACATACGCTATACGCCTTCAATGCTTATAGGAAGTTCGATGATTTTTCTTTCTCAAAATGGCGCTGATAACGTTCGCTAAAATCTTGCTTCTGCTGATGCTCCTTTGGAATCTGCAGCTGAGCTAGAGCTGGTGTTTCTTGTACAGGTTGCTGCCAAAAAACATATAGGAAAACACCCAAAAAAAAAAAAGCACCGTAAGGTATAAAATGCTATCCTTCAAGTATCTACCTCCAAAAAAAAAAAAAAAAACAAAGAGTATTCTCTGTCCGATATTTATTGAAACGTTTTGATTCGATATGAGAATTTATACAGAGTGTTAAATTTATATGGATTTTGATACATAAAAAATATTTTTTTTTATGATAGTGGGATTTACTGTAACATTTCTGAGAGGAGATTTCCTATATGTTCCTAGTATTTCCCTCACCTCTTGTAATTGTTGCTGTTGCAGTCTCCTTAACCAGTTATTCTCTTCTGTCAAATGTGCCACTTCGCGCTGCAACTCAGTTATATAAGCCTGTTTTCAACCCAAAACATTATCATCAGTTATCCTTCATGGGCCAAAAATGTGTATCAAAATTCAAAAGTCCTTCACTTTGGAAATAATAGCACATCAGGAGATCTTCATCTTTCACACTACAAAAATATAGTCTGGATCATTCATGACATTCCGAGTCCATTTTTTAAAACTTATCGTCGCATCGTTCTGGTCTCATCCTGGCGTCACTCGTTATAAACAAAACAAAGGGAGTCGAATGTCCGAATCATATATATATATATATATCTAATACATCGCTCTTGACACAAATGTCAAGAAAGGTTCACTTAGTGTAAGCAACGTCCCTACGCTCAACGCAGGGCAATAGGAAACAGTCTGTCCATGGAGATTACCTGTTTCCGAGCTCTGGACCGAGCAGCAGACTGACGTTTCTTAACCAACCTCTTTTGTCTCCCATCAGCACGGCCAGCATCACGCTCAGCGGACAACCTCTTCCTCCCAAAAGAGCACAGAAACTGTGATCCCATGAAATCATCCTCATACGGGTGATTCAAATCTCCAACAGGAAAGCCCCTGAGATGATCAGGATGAGCTCCTGCGTCGAACAAACCAAACTCCAGAGTGGAGTTCAGGTTCAAAACCGGCGAAGGAGACTGAGAGGGACCCACAGGAAGGCCTGGGAGCCACGAAGGTGGCGGCGTTAGTGGTGCTCCGAGGGAGTCCTGTAAGACCATGTTGCAACTAGTGGTTAGTTTGCTGTGCTGGGTGGTCATGTCTTCCCATACATCTTCTAAGGTTCGGGTTGTGTTTGACTGTGGTGGTGGCGGTGCATGCCACGGGGGTGGAGAATGGGGAGGATGTTGAAGACAACTTAGAGGACGACGAGGAAGAGGACGACGATGACAAGTTATGGTGCGGCTGCATGGATACCACAATTTATAGACAATGTGTTTTGTAACTACCAATGTTTGCTGATAGAACATGTTATTAGAAGAGGACAATCAGGTACTGGAGACGTACATATGTAGTTAGGAGTTGGGTCCTCTACTGTCTAAAAGCAAACAGCATAAAAAATCAACGGAGTGAAACAAAAATAAATAAATAAAAAATTTACAGGTTTTTTTTCTATTTTTCATTTTTTATTATTTGGTTTTATTTCAATCATTGGATTGTCACTATTATTACAGCAGGGAATCCCATGTGGTGGAGTTGGGTCCTTACTGTCCAACAACAAACAACATCAAGGATCACATGTAAAACAAAAGAAAACAGCATCAAGAATCAACAGCAACCTCTTCGCATGGGACACGGATCCCCGCTGTAGTCAAAGCTACAGCACGGGTGCAGTACAAACCCCTAACCATAATTTAAAAAAATATAAAAAATTAAAGAAACAATTAAACCTAATTAAGAAAAATTAAACCCTTAAAAAATCGAATTCAAAAACTTTAAGATTCATAAACCCCCAAAGAAATTAATCCCAAAAAAATAAACAAACACATAAACCCTACACCTAAAAGAATTAGGATCATTGACTGGTGCTACAGCAACAGCATCGGTGCATTCGGTCATTTGGATCGTTGGATTTTTATCCAATGATTTCAATTTGTTTGATGGGTTAGAGTTTGTTTTCGTTTTTTATTGAATTTTTTATGTGTGTAATTTTTTTGGAGTTATTTTGATTAAGTTTTTTTTTAAGATAGATATTTTCTTAATAAGATTTTTTTTTCTAAAACTTTTTTAATACCAAAAAGAAAAAAAAAAAACAAACACTTGTGGTGTTGAGTTGACAACGGCGGACGATCCAGATCCCACCTAAAGCAACAAATAAATTGGGGATCCAATTGCCTTCACATGTCATGGTGCGCACTCTCGTGTCGTGGATTATTTGCACGTCAATGTAAAGCACGATTGACGTTAATGACAATTGTTATGATATCATTCTCATTGGCTTGTCAGTATTGCGACGACCAAAGTGCTTTTGTCAAAATAAAAAATAAAAAATATGACTTTGAATCTTTAGGCGATATGAATATGACTTATCAAGCATTTTCCCACGTTGATTGTTACCAAACAAAGACAAAAACGACAACAAAAAGGCTTCTTGCTCAGGTTGTGATTAAACATATTCATCATCAATCAATCTTTTCTCCTTTTGCTATTGCCCTTTTGGCTATTGGCTTTGGATAGATTGAAGATGGGCAAAAAGTTCCTGCATCATTGGGTGCTCAACAGTGTTTCTTTGTTGGAATCATAATAAGTGTCCAACATCCAGGGGAGTTTTTTCCAACATAGTACGGATTATAAAATTTATTCACAAACTACGTCTCACTTAAAGTTTATTCTCCATTTATTACGTTTGGTACCTTATAATGGGAAAGACGCCTGCGTCTTTGGCTCGGTATTGGAAAAAAGCCCAAACCCACTGATGGGTTATGCCTCTCCTCTCGGTGCTCTTGTTCATTTCTATCCGAATCTGAACTCATGACGGAAGAGCACTGATGGGTATGCGAAGGTTGGTTTTCACCATCTTCAACTGAATTCAGTGGATTTTCTTCATCTAGTCCTTGAATTGAAAACCCAATGGACATGATTTCTGCTTCTCTGCTTCTATGCTTCTATCAACCTTGTGAGCTTGACATCTTCATCTTCTCTTGTATCTTCTCCTCCAAATTGTGAATCTCTGGATTCAGCATATTCCAATCCCTCCTCATCTATCTGTTCATGTTCCCGTTCAGCGAAATCCTCTATGCATTCGACGAGCTCTTCCTCATCGACTCCTGTTGTCAGATAGACGCAAAGCGTCTATAAGCAAGCCAAAGACGATGTGCGTCTTTCACATTCAGGGCATGATTCCCTGCTGTGCTATTACATAACCACTAAAAAAATTATGTCGTTTGTTGATCGTGTTTCATGACCTTTGGATTCACTCTGCGGTTACTCCAACATCCAGGGAAATGATCATCGTCATCTATGAACTACACCCCAACGGCCGATACTAGATCCAACAAGACACAAAACCACGATGGTATTCGGTTGGGAAATAACTCTATTGACGATGATCCCTTGAGAAAACTAGAGTTTAGCTGTTTAATCATTGCATTTCTTCTGCAAGAGCCGAAGCCTTCCTTTTGCAGCTTCATTTACTCATCCCCTTTCGCCTGTGACAGGAATCCAGCAAGAAACTGCCTTTTAATGTTCACCTAAACCTTATACTGAACAGACCAGAGATCAAACTCAGTAGGACTGCTAACAATCACGCAGCTCGAGTCCATTCATGATAAGGTGCAATCAAAATGGTTCCGAAAGAAGAGTGGATATCCGAGGACGACAAGTCAACTTCAAGGGCTTGGGTGAACGAGGGACTTGCAAAAAGACTAGACTGCAAGGACACATTGGTTACACCCAGATAACAGGCGGAGCCAAATACAGAGCACCCAACCCAGAATCATTAGCCAAGGCAATCAGCGATAAGTACCCAACAACGCCACAAAATCCAGAACAGAAATAACACGAATCATAAATAAATGAACAAATATCATCTTATCCAGCATAAAATGTAAACGGAGCTTGACGTATTAGAATCCGGACACATATACCAACATGACACCAAACACCAAAGTCATGAGAAAAGAGTGTACATAAAAAATTTGGAAGCATAAATATAGACGATAGACTCTCATGACAAGCAGAACGAGAAAAAATAAAAATAAAAATAAAAGCACAATGTCAGCAGCATCCCGGGCTATCCTCAACCCTTCCCCTTTTCATGCAGCAATATACAGACCCAAAGTAGCCAACTATCTCATTCCTCCTCATAGCTTCGACCGCTACTCAGATATGGAGACGATATGGCCTCAACATAGACATGTCAAAGGACAGGCAGAGGACCAGAAAAGGGGAAAGACATGACAAAACTCCCCGGGCAAACATTATGAGACCATCATCAACCACCAAAGAAACTCAGAAAGCCAACATTCAAAATAATCCACCAAAAAGACGAGATCAAAAGTCTGAAACCTCAGTCCCGCTAGGTCAAAGCTCTCCATTCAAAATTTGTCTTTGTTTTTGTTTCTTTTTTTTGTTTCTTTTTTCTTTTTTTCTTTTTTTGTTTCTTTTTGTTTCTTTTTTTTTTTTATGTATTAATATTTTTTCCCCGTTTCCAGTTTGAATCGACCCCCTTCAGATACAGCAAAGCTGCAGCACACTGTTGCAAGACAAATCAGGAAGCATCACCCACTAGGTTCTCCAGTTATCTCCACCCGATAAGATTGATTGCGAAGAAGTGAACTTGAAATGTTCTTCTCCAGGAAGTTCCCCAGCAGGAAGCAATATCCATTTCCCCCAATCGTCACGTCTCCTGATTCTATCACCCTACAAAAAAATATTGGCAGTTAAAAATATAGCACTAGGGCCGTCCATGCCATTTCAGGCATGGACTGAAAATGCACATCAAAAGACCACAGATAATCATCTTCTTCCAAACGACTAAGGACACAACTCTCGACTACCTTATCCCTGACTCTCACTTCTTATCGGGATCAGAAAGAAGTTAGAGACCGGACAAAACCCCAAACTGCAACCAGTTGACAAAAAAAAAATGAAGGTCTTGCTCCAGTTTTTACAGGCCGGCTCTCATGCTAGTTAAAGCACCAGAACAACATGGATTTGAAAACAAGAGGGAAAGATGGCATGATGAGTCGAGAATCACCTGAACTTCCACCACTCTGGAGCCCTTCACCGATTCCAGTATAAGTTGAATATTGTCTGTTAACCCCCTCATCTGGGAATTTAAGAAGCATAATCATTTATAAGATAACCAATGAAGGAAAACATTCCTATATGAAAACACAAAGACGCTTTGAATTCATGTAGAATCTGAGGATGCAGAAGCAAACAAATGTAGCTTGTCTGTGTAAATAAGACGTGCATAGACTACACGGATCAACTATTTATGTTTTTTTTTTTAATGTTCTTACACGGAGTACAAGTAATAACCACTGAGTACCACTCAATCGGTAAGTTTATATGCCAAGAGTTTGGGAAGTTGAGGAACTGCAAGATAAAACTGAAAGCTCTAATTACATTGTCTTTTCCATAGTACCGACAGACAGCTAGAAAAAATCAGATCATCAAAAGCATCCTAATAAATTCGAAGGTACTTGCCTGTTTACACAAAGTTTCGATATGATAATATAACAAACTATAAAAAGCGCTGGCAGCCCACATCAAAGCAACAAAAGCAGAAATTCACATCCTCGTGTGAACTGAAAAAGGTAACAAGCTGAAGCACAAGCAATAGCAAAAAAATTAAGGGAACGCAAAACCCAGCACTATAGAGCTATGTGGAGTAAAGATGTAAAAAGTACTTAGTTTAATGATGGTATGCTCTATGTATAAAAGAACAATGATGGCATGCTCTATGTATAAAAGAACAATGATGGCATGCCCTATTATGAAAGAACAAAAACAACCACTAAACTCTTTATTCAACAATGTGAAAAGGGGCTCCGATTGCAATCACTGATCGTTGCCAACAAAAGCGTCACAATCAATAGAACCAATGGAAAGAAGTTAACAACCCCATATAGAAGAGTGCAGAGACACAAATAGAGCTACATTCAAATTAATTACTAGGACTCTAGACTCCACAATTACTGGGAACCGAATACCATTCTGTTTGACTCTAGTTTTGCTATTCGGTTTTTCAAGATTCATGGTGAGGTGGTTTTAATACAGAGAAACACAGCGTACATGAGTGCAGGTTCAAGCTTGTATAAACATCTGTTTGCCAGGACTTGTAAGAAAATTTAGCCACTTTCAAGCACTTCTCAAACAACAAGAATGAAGGTCAAAACAGCTAATGAGAATCTCATAAACCTTCTTAAATGCTTATTTCAATTATTTAATAAGATCAACATAGGATTTATACCTGATGGATGGCAATGAGAACTTTCTTATAAGCTACAACCAATGAGCACTTCCATTTTACTAAAGATCATAAGGATCATCAATGAGCCATTGCTCTAATTCATTGAGCCAAAATCAGTCCATATAACCAATTCCAGAAGAACATTGGGCAATATCATGGTGGACAAACAGTGGTATTGATATAGGTACTAAGGTGGGCAAGCCGACCAGGAAAGCAGAGGGAAGCATAAAGTGGAAGTATATCAACACAACCACACGATAAGCATCAAGAACAGTAAAAATTGCGGCACACAAAAATCATCATGTTTAACAAAATATTACAGAACTGTTTCTTTTTATTTCAAAAAAAGGCATGTTCTAGCACCTATGACCTATCATCATCGCATCCCAGGCAACCAAGGCAAAACCAAGGAGCCTGCCTTGTGCCAAATTGACAATGATAGCTAGGTGAACCTAGTGCGGGGAACCTGGACAAATTGATTTGCAATGGCTATTTACAGTACAAAAGCTACTACCACTTAATCTATTCTCCCTCACCCTCGTTGCCTGTCACGCTACAGAAACAAGCATAGCTTTCATCATCTGCTAAATATTACAGGGAAAAAATGTAGAAGTCAAGCGAACAGAAAATGCAAGGAACTGACAGGGACATTCAACTTGACAACGATACAAGACAACAACATACGCAAAATATCCACATCTCTTAAATAAAGTTTATAAGTAAATTCCTTGCGCATACATATGAATCATTCAAGCTGCATGTCAATCAAAATATCATACTTTGGCGAAAGATTAAAGAAGACAAGATATCAAAACAATGATAAAAAAAAAAAAAAAAAAGGCATAAAACTGAGAGAATCTCCAGCTGAAAAACCACGGGACATAAACATTCATGTAGATTAACTTACCTTCTTGAAACCTGCAATTAGTGAAATAGGAACCCATCCCTGCTGATCCATCTTCCCCCTCAGGAATGTATCTTTGACCAGATTCTCATCGCTGTGTTGTCAAAGCAACAGTGACAGTAATCAAGTTTAAAGGAGACAAATCCAGAACAAAAGATGACTTTATCCAAAGCCCAATGCAAAGGCTAACTTTGATGTACCTGAAGTAGTAATGTATCTGGTAAGCTATCTTTACAGGCAGGGGAGCATCTTGAGGTAGAGAATAGTCTTGAGGAGGAAAAGAATCTTGAGTAGGGTAATACATTGACGGCATTGGTATACCAAAAGGAGACAGAGCTTGGGGAGGAGGTAAATAGAGTACAGGTTGATAATCTGTAGAAAAACACGCACGTTAGGAACACACAACCGAAGAAGGAAAAACACGGAACCATGAGGATAGTTGCATCCCTTACCAGGCGGGACTATAGGGCCAACAAGAGGGCGAGGAAAGGGTACAGCAGGCATGACAGGGGCATGAACAGGCGGAGCTGGTCTCATCATAGTTCCCCTTCCAAAAGGGCGCGGTGAATAACCATTAAAGTTCCTCTGATGATTCCAGTCAGGATTTCCACGGTCCTGATCACGCCTGCCTCCATAATTCTGATGAGAAGACTCTCCGCGGTTATGTTGCCCACCATTCCCTCTCCTATAAGAGCTGCGCTGTTGCGAGTGATCACCAGAACTCCTCTGCCCACCAGACTCCCTACTACCATCACCATGTCCAGGCTCCCTCCCTCTCCCCGCAGCATCCACACCACCACTGGAGCCAGACTTCCCAGGATTACTATTACTCGACCCTCCCCCTGCTGATCCATGAGGCGACACCTGATTAGAAACCCCACCATTGGATGATCCACTGCCCCCACCTTCTCGCTTCATCGACTTCTGACGGGTTGGACGACTATGGCTTTCACTTGGATTAGGGTTTGCATAACCAGCCAGATTCTTGTGAGAAGAGGATGATGGTGATCCCACCGTTGACGGCTGATTCACAATCACCTATCATACATCACCATTGACAACAATCCACAATATCCCCAATCAGAAAATCAACAATAAAAAAACCACACAAAATCAACAATTCCCTCAATCATAAACAATCCAAATATCCCAATTAACATCATTTAAAGATCAATTAATCAAAGAACCCTCACCGGAGTCGATAAAGGGATGGATAAATCCGGCGAACCCTTATACGAATCCATCGAATTCGACCTCAAGCCACCCTTGGTCGCTTCAGTTGGGGTCGGCCATGATTCAGCAGCACCTATCACAACAACACTCTCGACATTACTCCCATTATTCGACGGCTTATTCCACACCGGTTTCCTCACATTCCCTCCACTTCCTCCCTCCTCCTGCCCTTCACCACCGCCACCGGTGGATTCAGCCACTGGAGGAGGAATTGCGGCAGACGGGGCCTCTGATTGAGACCCGACATGAGCCCTTCCCCTCCGCGAATGAGTCCCTCCATGAGAATCCCCTACGCTAGTCCGAGGCGATCTCGGCGACGAAGTGCCGGCAGCAACCGCGGCGACAACCGGAGAAGCAGCAGCGGCGGCGACCGGGGAAGCCGCGGAGTTGCGATTGTCGCTGGTGTTGATGACTGGGCCGGCCATCGGGGAAATTAGGGTTTGGGATTGATCGATTTCAACAACAATGCAGAGTCGACGGATGAATTTGGGGATTATTCGATCAAGCGTGGATTCTAGGGTTACTGGTGTGGTGTGTGAATGGGATCGGAGACTAGACTAGGAGGAGGCGATCGCCATTGATGAGCGAGAGATGGCGGCGGGCGGCGGCGAAATCCTCACACAAAACGCAGCGGGTTCTGTGTGTGCGTGGTGGTCGGCGAGGGTGGTTGATGAAGGGTTTCCGTGTTGCTGTGTGAGGATGCTTCGTTGTTTTTTGGGGAGTGGGTTGGTCAGGCGGAATACGTCGTCTTTCTTCCCAATATTTCCATAATTAAATTTTATAAAGACAAAGGGATTATATTATTAATATTATTAAATAATAAAAGATTTATTTTATATGGGATTTTTAAATTCGATATTTTTTAGGTTTTATTTTTTTAAAGTTTAGTTTTTTTATATGGTTAATTTTTTTTTCAAATTTTTTAAATGTTTTTTTAATTAAAAAAAATACTACATCCGATTACAACGGGGGATCCAGGTCCCAAATCACTTTCACACCATAGGCACCATTAGGTGCATGTGTTTCGAGAATAGAATAACAAACGATAATTAATTTTTAGATTATTAATCTTCGGATTTTTTATGTAGGGATTTTTTTCATCTTATATTTGTTTTAGATAAGATAAATAATTGATATCTCCTCCCCCACCAATCCAGGGGATTAAGTTAGTTAGGATAGACTATTTGTTCTTCTTTTAAAAATCTCAAAATATCTAAACAAACATATGATAAGGAACTAAAAACGATTATTAGTCATATCCCTTTTATTTAGGCCATGTTTGATATCAAGGATAAAGAAAATTAGATGACTAATATCTGATAATCCTATGTTTGGTAGAAAAGTAAGTACCTAGATTACTAATCTCACTTAAGAGGATAACACCTCTAATTCTTTCACTATTAATCCCACATTTTCGATGGTATTATTAATCCCCCAAACAAGATAAGTATCGCAATACGCTCGTCGTCCACTGACCGTAACCCGACTATCACCTGACGATCGTCGCCCAACGACCGCTTGATCGTCGACTGCCACCCTACGACCGACCGCTTCCTAACCAATCGGATGGCCACCTACCACCACACGACGACTGTGGTCCGACCATCGATCCTCGCTTGAGTATTGACTGATTATCTCTCGTTGATTGCTTATTAATCCTATGTGTAGCAAATATGATTTGTAAGAATGTAGGATAAGATAATTAATCATACTATTAGTAATAAAAAAATTAATAATACTTTACTAATTATCCTACCTTTTCTCATTTCACGTACTAAACGAAGCCTTGATTCCGAAAACCTATATGTTATACAAGGGTAGTAAAAATCAGCCCAGGCCCAATAAAGAAAGCCCAAACATCATACCCTCACCTCACAAACCTCAACCCCACTCACCTCGCCGCCGCCCCCTACCCCAAACCCTAGCGCCGCCGCACTCCACCGCCAACAATGAAGAAGAAAACCAACAAACAAACCAACCAACAACCTCACGCCTCCAACGGCGACCAGAAACCGCCGTCGATGACGAAATCCAAGCACGATCACAAACCGGAGGAGGTGGTAACGGACCCGCGATTCGCGAAGGTGCACTCGGATCCGCGATTCCAGAGACTTCCGACGAAGAAGACGAAGGTGGCGATCGATTCGAGGTTCAAGGAGTTGTTTACCGACGAGAGGTTTAAGGCATCGTCGGCGAAGGTGGATAAGAGGGGGAAGAGGAAAGGGACGGAGACGGAGAATCCGTTGAGGAGGTATTATGAGGTCGAAGAGGAAGACGAAGAAGAGAAGGTGAAAGAGAAGGTAAAAGAGAAGGTGAAAGAGAAGGTGAAAGAGAAAGAGGAGGAGGGGGTGGAGGACGAGGAGGAGAGTGAGGTGGTGGAGAGATTGAAGAAGACTCGGGAGATGTCGGAATCGGAGGAGGACAATGATGAGGATGAGGAAAGCGATGAGATGACGACGACGAGTAGTGATACTGATGATGAGGAGGACGGTGGCGTTGGTGTGGATCCGGATGATGGCGCGAGTGATGTGGTAATTTCGAGCTCAATCGTGTATCAATGCATTGTGTGTGTGTTGAATGCGTAAGGTTTGTATGAAATGATTCGGTTTCAGTTTACTTGTGTTTGATGATTGTATTGGGTTGTGGTGTGTGTCGCAGGAAGAAGAGATTCAGAGGATTGAAAAGGAGACGCATAGGTTGGCGGTTGTTAATATGGATTGGGATTATGTTAAGGTAATGATTTGATCTTCTCGTGCTTCAATTTTGTTGCTTTTTTTACCAGTTTAGTACACTTGATTATGTTCTTTGATATAAGCGTGTTTGCTTTATTCAATTGTATGTGATTGCAAGGACTCCCGCTTTTAGTGGGGTTTAGAGAAAGAATTCTATGATAGCCTCGATGCACTCAGCGAGATAGATTTCAGCAATAGAGATTTCAACCTGGACAACAATATACTCTTGATCTGAGTGTTTCAAAAATGAATCAAGTTAATAACTTTGTGATTTTGAACCAAGTGTGAATGTTTTTTGGTCATTATCATTGGTTTCATTGTTACAGGCTGTTGACTTGTTGGTTCTGTTTAACTCATTTCTTCCCAAAGGAGGACAAATTCTTTCTGTTGCTGTGTATCCTACGGATTTTGGGATGAAGCGCTTGGAAGAAGAAGCAGTATCTGGTCCTGTTGGGCTATTCGGTAATAGCGATAGCGATGTGGATACTGACAATAGCGATGATGAATTAGATGCTGCAAATGTGCGTGCATACGAGAAAAGTAGATTAAGGTACAATCTGGATTCTGGAGTTCTTGTATAGCTATTTGGTTTCATGATTTGATTCTACGAATTTTAAGTATGGTTACTTAAAACTATATCATAATGCAAACTCATCGAATGGTTCTTTGGGCCAGAAAAGTGGTTTATAACTTTGTTCTCATCTATTTTTATGGTCATTATTTCTCCTTTGTCCAGGTATTACTTTGCGGTCGTAGAATGTGATTCAAGTGCGACAGCAGACTACCTTTACAAGGCTTGTGATGGATTTGCATTTGGAGGAATGTATGCATATCCGCTGGACTTACAGTTCATCCCTGATACTTTGGAACTCAAACATGAACCCCGTGATGTTGCAAAAGAGGTAACTGGTGCTAACCATCATTCTTGTCCTAACTTAAGAGCTGAAATGCCTTGACTGATAGTGCAACGCTCATTTACCATCCTTGTTATTTTGATATTACTGACATTTTTCTGTAACCACCTGTTTCTAACCATAAAACCACAGCTCCCAACAGGTTATGAGGGTGTATACACAAACACACGGGGGGGAGTCTACGGCTCCCCGTCCTTCCTGGGATGAAGATGATCAACGTCGTGCAAGGATTCTGAAGCGAAAGTTCAATGCTGATCAGGTTAGCCAGCTGAATGTTATTATGGTGATAATGTTTAATTAGTGTGTTTAAGATACTTTTGTGGCAATTTTGTACACTGTACTGTTCTTATTAGTCGGATGGTTGGACTAGTTTTTTGCTATTGCATGATAATTTAAATAACCTACAAATACAAAAACCAGCTTCCGGAGTTTGTTGAGTTATGTATTTTACGTAATGCTTTACCATCATACATAGTGTGTGTTTTTTGCGAAGTACCCCCAAGAATTATAGCCTAAGTGTAAATATCTTCTTATTTAATGCTTTACCATTATATAAACGTATGTTTATGGTGTGAAGACTTCTTGTGCAATACTAAGATTGAGCACGTTCACCATTGTTATCATATTGAGGCATAGTATGCTATCATTTATCCCAGTATTTGCATTTTGAAATACCAAATGCTGATGCCTGGTGAGAACACCTTTTCTCCTTTTAAGCTGCATCCTTTTTGTCACAGCTTGCGGAACAGGAACTCAAAGAGTTTTTGGCTTCTGACGAGAGTGAAGGAGACGAGGAGGATGAAAACAATGCGGCTGGTGAAGGTGATCGGTACAACAAATATCGTGCCCTGCTTCAAGGCAATGATGACCAGGTGGAGGATGATGACGAGGGCCAGGACATGGAAGTGACTTTCAACACAGGTCTAGAGAATTTATCCAAGCGGATTCTCGAAAAGAAGGATAAAAAGTCCGAGACAGTTTGGGAGGCTCATATGAGGAAAAGAAAGGAGAAAAGGCAGGCCATGAAAAACAGATCCAAAAATTCATCGGATGATGAGAGTGATGATACCGATCAAGAGCCTCTAAACTCAGAACAAGATGACTTTTTTGAGGAAGAGTCACCTCCTAAAAAGTCTAAGGTTAGTCGCATTAAGAAAGAGAAGCAGCCACCAGAGACCGATAAGGAAGCTGAAGCTAGCAAGGCGGAGCTTGAGCTGTTGTTCACAGATGATAATGAAGGTGATACTGCACCCAAGGGGTACAAGATCAAACCCAAAAAGGCTAAAGGGAAAAAAGGTAAAGAGGCTGTTGATGAGGAGAAGCTACCGAGTATGGATTACGAAGACCCAAGATTTTCAGCTCTTTTCAAGAATCCTCTTTTTGCTTTGGATCCTACTGATCCTCAATTTAAGAGGTATGTATATGTTCATCATCCTTCTAGGTGGTTGCATTTGTCGATTTTTGCTAGGTGGTTTACTGCCATTTAAATGCTCATCTTCGATGGAATTTGGTTTTGCAGGAGCGCGGCTTATGCCAGGCAGTTGGCACAGCAACAACAGAAGGGCCGTGAAAAACTAACAGAAGAAGAGTCGAGAAGGTTACCTGATCCGACCCCAAATGCTACTCAAAATGGAGATGAGGGCTCCAAGTCGGACCGGTTATCTTCAAAGGATAAGCATGAGCTATCGTCACTAATTAAATCTATCAAGATGAAATCTAAGCAGATTATTGCGCCTAGTTCTGGAAAGAAGAAGGGCAAGGCAAAATGAGGTTGTAATGTATTGTATCGATATCAAGTTCATCGACTGAGTGTAGCGCATTAATGTGTTAAATTATCCTCATGAGCACGATTGGAATGCAATTTTGGGTACTATTTGGTTATTCTTGTTGAGTACAGCTGATTATTTACCATATAAGATGATTTTTATCTCAAATTAAGGAATTTGGACTTTGAGTGTCGAAAATCACTGTGAATCTGGAAACAGGAAACTTGCGAAGAAAACAAAGTCATCCACCAGCTATGAAAACCCCATACTACATCTGGAATATAATGCCTAAAAGGCCATATTGTCGAGAGATACAATGACCTGGTGCGGTATAAAGAACAATATTTACAATGTGAGGTCCGTGAATGATAACACACCAACGACTACACCTGAAACAATAACCGCCTCAACGTTCTCTAAAGCCTATACTCGTGTAAGAATGTGTAAACAAACAATGAAATCGTGTATCGTGGTGATCGGTATTATGTGTATCCTCTGTGATCAAAGAACGGAAATCATGTGAAGCACGACAAGAGCAAGCGCATAAGCACACAGTTTCAATCGGATTTTATGGAAACTGGATCCTCCTGATGGGATAGTAGTTGAAACATTGCTTGCTCCTGCCGTCGCCTGTATTCCAACGGATGAAGGCGAAATAGAAGAGGGGGCATGGGCAACCGAGGGCGAAACAGGAGAGCTTTGAGGACTGATGGGTAGCGTGCTGGTGTCGAATACATACGAACCTGCAGATCAGCTCATTCACGTAAATATGAAGATCTCAAGGGCAATGGATAGCAAAAATGACTAAATAGAGCTTCAGTTTCATCATGTTTCTTAAATGATTACAGATTTCCTTTCTAAAGAAACCCATTCCTTCACCATACGTTCACATGCTTCAAAATTTCCATCTTACAATAACTTGGTTTGACATATTCGGAACATTTTGATTTCGATATATCAAAATTTTCTCGAAATGGTCTTGCTGAAACTAAATTCTAGACTTGTAAGGCACAAATGGGGTACTTACAGTTTGATGCCGTCCAGCCTAATATCATCCTGTCTCGATCGAAAACAATATGGTAGCCAGTCATAAAATTCTCTGTGATAAATTAGAATCAAGCGACAAACAAAAGAAAAAAGGGAGTCATCAATCATGAACTAAGTTTTTTCTTCTAAGAAAAGATGTCTCGTGTTTATATTGCCTAGAACCATCTATAGAAACAGATAGTTCTACAGCATATCTTTTCTGCCTAGAAAGAAAGGTAGTAGGTAGGTAATCGTGAATATCGATTTAGATTATCACCGACTTGTATACTTGTGATCCAACAGGTTAAACAAGAGGGGTATTTGGATAGGAGGGAAAGAGTTTGACAAAACAAATTCTAACCTCCAATGATGTTGATAGCATCACTTTGAACAACAGCCAAGCAATAGAAGCATTGATTCTGTGTAGATCACGACACGGTTAGGTTGAGTTTTTTTTGCCAGGGAAGACCGAATTACACACGTAATAACTGTATCACAAATCAATGATATTACCCCATCCTGGACTACTTCTATTGGGAAATTGAGAGAAAATTGGGCTCCGCCATTCATCGTTAGATTCACTAAGGGAATTTCAAAGTCATCTTGACATGAGCTGCATGTAAAGAAACAATCAGTCTATTGTGGAAAACATTGATATCGAGCCACCGGATTATCTCGTTTATGTACCTCAAAGTATAACAATATTCAAAAGACGCAGCTGAACCAACATCAACTTTGTCTTGTTTCACCTCAGAATCAAACTGAAAAAGCAAGCAAATCCTCATTGATTTTCGTACCGAAATGGAATTCAAGTACCAAAAACGAAATGAAACAGATGAAGTAACTACTTACATTTGTAGTAAGAATCGTATAAGCCGGATCGCTCAGAAGGGCAAAGGAGGTGCCCGTGTCAAATATTGCTGTAATGTCGACATTGGTGACGTTTGATCCAACTATGATTTGAGTTATACTCGTATTGTAAGTCGGGCTGCACCCACCAGTAACCAAATTAGATGAACCGGCAGAGTTGTGACAGTGAAGAAAGGAAAACAAAGACAAAAAGGACACAATCTCTTACTTTTGTTTGCTTATGATGAATGATGTTTCACTTTGGTCGGAGCTGCCCTGATCGCCAAAGCTTATTCTCCCCGTGTTATCAGATCTGAAGCACATAGAAAAAGAATTCGCAGTGACATTTTCACCTGCTAGAATGCTGGGCACAGATATGCTGTCAATTCCAAGACCGAGCAAACCATTAGGAGCACCACCGTGCAAAAAAGAACCAGTTTCAATCCTGCCACAACTGCAATAACAAAAGCTCCCTCAGAACTGCGGAACGAAATCGACATCGATCACATTATTCAATCTAAAGATACATACCCCAACGTAACGTTCACAGCTATGTCCTTGGAAGGGGTAACATCCGTAGCAAGGTGCAACACATCCTCTACCAAATATCCAACAGACGACGTATTAGCAGACAGATACTCAAGTTCGTAAGGACACTTAAGTGTCGCCGAGCAGCTCCCAGTGTATTGGCTTTGACAAGTGGAAGAATTGCAGGAAACCAATGTGCCGGTGCTCGATGAGTTGAGGCTATAGATGTTGAAGTCTATTTCCTATGGATCAAAAGAAAGAAGGAGAATCCACATTAGGAACACTGGCGTTTTCGATACAGACAAGAAACTTGTAAACGTAAGAGGTACTCAATGGCAAATCAAGATTTAGAACCTCCTTAATGGGAGCTTGGGAGAAAAAGTCTACACATACACCACATGCTCCACGAGAAGGTTGTTTCAGCGACTATATAAAGGTTCTCCCCTTCATTCCGATTGCAAAATAGGAAAGGTTTGATCGGATATCCTAAGCAGATCACTCGCCCAATGATCAAGTGTTTTCATGAGGTCGAGTTCATGGATGATGATAGGCACACTTAGATCATCGTCTAATGAACAAAGCCACCAAATCTAGATGATTCCAAGAACTTAATTTTGAATTTCTCGAATTTTTCAACACGTCCATGATGTGATTGAACTATGACTTCAACTCACACCTTGTCCACATAACAAACCGGGTCAAACATGAACTTCATCCTCTCCACCTCCATTCTTCCATCAAAACAAATGACAAAGTTGATATCATCAAAACACAGTACACACATCACATTTCCTCCATGGAGATTAAACCCAAGAACGAGAACCAATACACAACACTAATCAGCAGCTCGACCGATCAACTCATCAACTTCATACTCATAGAACTCGAGAATGACCACCAATCATCATACTTACTGATTATTGCAATCTAACAGCCAAAAACGTCATTGAAAATCAAAAGGGTTCATAGGATGCATCTCTACCTGGCCAGATGTAGTCCTGACTCCCTTGACACAGCTAATGCAATCGCAAGGCAACCAGAACAGGTTGCTCCCGGTGTCGAGCGCCACCAGATACCCCAACCCCGGCGTACCCACCGTGACATTCGCATAGTACAAGCTGCCAACCAAATCACAGCCCAAAACAATTATCAGTATCATACGGAAAAAACCAACAAAAAATACTTCAGATGATAGAATCATACACAACAAACAGCAAGTTTTAACCAACATTGCATTCAATACTTGCATAAAACGGATCTGTACCACAATAATACTGTTTTTAGCAACCATACCCAAAAAACCAAACCCCACAAAATCACCCAACAGATACCCCAAACCAAAACTACCCAAATCAGCGAAACTCGCAAAAATCCAAAAGCTCAAAATTTTCTCACCAAAAGCACCAAAATCTCTCAACCCATCAATCCAAAACCCATCACAGTAAAAAAAAAAAAAAAAAAAAACCCAATCAACAACACCACCAAACCTAGTATTCCCGTCCAGGACATGGGAAGCACAGGAGAATGTATGCAGTCTTATCTCCGTTGTTGTGAACAATATAACCACTGTTTCCTAAGACCCTCAACCACAAAAATCATAATCAACACAAATCACAAGATTTCAGGGTTTCGATCATTACAATCCAAAGCTGCTCAACCGATAAGTCTCATTCCCGCTCGAAAACGTAACAGGTACATCTCCAGTATCATCATCAGCCACCGCCAGTCTCCGGCCACGGAGGCGATCGCGGTTCGCCAAGGCGGCGAAATAACCAACACTACCCTTGATTGGCAAATGGGTATCAGCCAAAACTGAGCTCACTTGATCAGAGAACCTGTGATGCATATCAAACCCAAATCTTGCCGACTCACAGGGTTTCAAGAACAGAAGAATTGGGAGTGATATGAGCATGAGAAGTGACCCAATGGGATGATTAGAGTGTAAATGATGATGGGTGATTAATGGTGCCATTTGGTGAGGGGAAAAAATGGGATCTTTTGGGGTGCTTTTGGAGTTCAAGATTGGTGGGTTTTTAAGGAATGGGATTGTGAGGTTGAAAAGTTTGGGTTCTTTTTTTGTGAAACTTTGAATCAGAGACAAATGTGGAAACTTGGTGAGAAATTGCAGAGTTTGGAGAAACTTGGAGTGAGGAGAAGTCCTTGGTCAACTCTTGATGGTTGATGTCTCGCAAAGGATCATGAAGGATGCATCTTTGGTGTATCAGTTATCATTCCCACGGACTACACTAGGAAGAATTACGATTTTGATAGTGTATATATATTGTTTTTTGATGTTTTAACAGGATGTTGGATCTTAAATCAAATAATTAGGGTGTTTTTTATCATCAAACTCATCATTTTTTATAATGTCGATAAAAATGATGTGACATCATATATTGATTGAGGAAAATTTGATATGTTTTTGTTAATTGTATTGTTGAGGTTAATCCACTCATTTGCTAACATTTGGTCACTTTGAAGCTGTCGACATTGATCCTGTCTAAATGGGACAACAATCATTAAGACATTTTGTTGTTTTCTTTTCTTGTTATACTTAATTTTTGAGTTTGGATTCGATTCAAGCTACTATTAAATGGTTGAATCATTGAATGAAAGGTTGATTTGGTATTGACGCGGCAATTTAATAAGCGTTCTGTGGGCCAAGCAGAAAGTGAGAAACATAAACGCGCTTAACATAAGAAAAGAAAAGGATCCATCTGTCAACCCTTCACACATACCGGTTTCAATTTGACATTCTGCATTGTTTGATGCGTGTTGTAAAGAAATTCGTTTTTCCATCTTAAATATATTGAATAAATTACATCATTGATTTATAATTAAAATATATAATTTAAATTATCATAATTATTGTATGATGATTTTATCAAGATTTATTTATTTATGGTTTAATGATGCGAATTAAAGTTTCTTTCGACATATATACATTGACCAAACTATTCTTGATGTTAAATGCTTCTCTTATTTAACTTGTTTGTGTTCACTTTTCTTTCCTAATACTTCCACAAATTCTTAGATCGATCATAATCCAATTTTTTCCCTATGTTACCAAGAAAATCAGAAGCCATCTCACCTAACATTATTGTATCATGTCACACACATATGGTGAAGGTCACATTGGGTTCATCATCTTTGCACACATGTGTGCTTTCGTTTCTTGTGTATGTTGCACACCTAGGCTAGTTGGTAGATTATTATTTTTTAATATCATACCGGGGCAACTGATTAAATTGTGCTGATAACACAACTCAATATTCGATGTCATCAAAATGAGTTTAATATAAAAAGTTTCATATTTTTTTTAAAACAACGTAAAATCCATCTATGTACTTTACAAATCGGTATTAGTGTTGCAGAGACAAAAAGATTGACCTTTCTTTAACATTAAATTTAGGGATTGTTTGGGAATTGGGATTGTTATTAAAAGCTGAAGAAATAAAAATTAATAATAAAAAAAAAAAATTAATAACGAAAATCAAAACTACTTTATAAAATAAAATAATTTTGGATTAAAAACATTAAATATTATAATTAGATGAAATAAAATAAATAACAAACAATTTTGTTTTGATAAAAATAGAAAATAAGAAACAAAATTGATATCAAATAGTCCCTTACAAAATACTCCTAAATTGAAAAAAGAAAAAAATGCTCAGTAGATTCAATTGTAAAATCCATTAATCAGGAAAAAAAAAAAAGCAAAAGAAAAGTGACAATGTAATTAGCATTCTTCCCCAGAAAAAACAGAACAAGCCAAACACCGGATAAACAATGTCAACACACAACCCCAACCTTCCTCGTCGATGTCAACCACGAAACAGCGGCAATTTTCTGTTAGAATATGTCATAGCGTTTACTAATATTCGAGGGTGAAAACTCTGACCGTCCCCACTCTACTTGGACTCAGGAAAATACTACGCGGTGCCAAGTCAAGGCATGTAATTAAGTTACGTTAAGCTAACCTGAAATTCTATCTGTGTAAGCAGAGCGTTACATTATATTACGTGAGCAATCACGTCGCGAAATTAAGAGTGTTAACGTGCGTAGTGTTCTGTAGGAAAGAGGATCTTGCGGAGGAGGGACAGGAAAAAAATTATAGAGCTGTAGCGAAGGTAATGTAATGAGATGCGAGCAAAGAGTAGTGATACCGTGAGAATGAATGTGCTAATGATCACATCTGGCGAAGGCGGAGGAGAAACTTTTTGCTTAATGGCACGAGTTGAGAGGCTTGGTTCCCGTAGAATATCAATACCTTGTCCAAGAACATATGATTGTTTATGATTTGGTTACGAAGGATACTATTGAAATAACGAACGCATTGAGCTCATACACGCTTTATGAAACAACGACGAACAATCGACATGACCATTCACAAGGAAGACTTACGCCCGACTGTGTCAGCTCGGCATTTCTAACCACAGGAAAGCAAACATATGAGTTCATTCTGCAATCCGCAGCAAAATGAAAAAGAAAAAAGAAAAGAAAAGAAAAAAACAATCAGTACCCACGAGACCAAGGAACAGCAGAGTCAGATTCCATAGACTTGAATTATAGGCCAACGAGGTATCTAGAAACTAAGTTCATAGTACTAACCTGAAGCACAATGAAATAATTGCACACAGACAAAGCTGATGTCCATTCTCAGGAGTCGGAATGGCAATGTTTCATAGCTAGGTGAAGAATATCGATTTGAGTCCAGAAATTGGCGTATCAGGCGAGAAATACAGAGAGGCTGTTGTCACAGAGAAGTCCTTAGGATTATACAACGCTTGGCTCATGGGCCTGATGGAGTGAGATTTCATAAGAATGATGTAGATCAGTAGATGGCTCCTGATCGGGCAAGATTCCTGCAAAGCCACGCGCATCAGTTCCCTAAATTACAGAAGCAGATAGCGTACGGAGCAAACCAGCATTTTCCCAGTTGTCTATGTGAAGTACTCCATTAGATTCTTGAGATGTATTCATCCTAGAATATTTGCTCCCTAAGAAGTGTACGATAGCGTAAGGCTCCCCCGTCTTCAGTTCCTTGTTATCAATGGAAACTTCGTAGCGCAGACGGCAGAAGTATCATTCGCATAGAACTGGTTGATGAGATGGCTAAACGAAGTAAAATCTTTGAACAGAACACTAGCATTCCTATCCATTTAACACCATGATCCATGACCACCAATTCAATCCATTTCTTAGCCAGAGTTAACATTATCTAACCGGAAACTTTATCCTACTTACTTCGAAAGCAATATCCCAAGAACCCAAACTGACGTAATTGATTAGCAGCAGAAAACACAGTCCTTTGCCTTCAACCATTTCCACTCAAGCTAGTATTCCATAAACGTCGTAACTATCACTTCAACTATTCAATCCGCGCCCTAGCAGGCTACCACCCACTCTGCAACTATCGGATTGATGCTGCAGTGCTACAATGTTACACCCTCGACATCATTTGTCGAATATCTACACCGAAACCCCTAAACTATTAATCTAAGACACCAATTAGTCTTGTAAATGAAAAACTACAACTAAAACATTTACCACGTAATCGACCATCATCAATCAGACATCACACCAAATCAGAAACCCAAAACAATCAAACAGATAAAGCCAAACAACACCGGAGATTAATCCTGAAACGAAATCGGACCATTTCTATCAGAGAATGTGGCGAGCTCTTCAATTTGAAACCAAAGAGCTGTTGGTGGAGAGCTTGATGCAATTGTTGAAAGGATGGTTGTTGATGCTACAACAACAAAGGGGCTTTTGCTGGATTGAACCAATAAAACAAGATGCAGTTGAAGAAAGAAAAAAAAAGATACAATCCAACGACAGCTAACAACACCAATGATTTTCCCTTGTTGATAAGCATTTGATACTATGGTTATGTTACATTTCATTTTCAATTATGCTTCACTTGTACTACAGATCATGTGTATGTATTCCGTATACTTCAATTCATACATGTACATTGCATTTCCAACTATAGAGAGTGAAAATGTAAGAAAATGTAAGCTTTTCTCCGACAATTGGAGACGATGTCATTTGGATAACCACTGATCGTAACGATGTACTCTGTGTATTGAGGCCATCATACAAAGTATAATATGCTGTTTGTATATAACGGTGTTAAACGTATGTACATAAGCGACTGCAGGCATATAGTTACTGTCATAACTTTGAAGCTGATGTCAAAGATACGTTCGCTCTTCTCGTATATCTGTGAAATACCACCTTCTTCAGCAATTCTCTTCGGGTTAATATCATCTTTGCGATTGTATCATTGGTAAGGCGGCTGGGGTCGTTGATCATGGATCAGGACGAAGAGACAGAAGCGTAACCAAACTTGTCGGAGAGGTTGGTTCGTGAATGATGTGGAAATGAGCCCCACTGGTTCCTGAACTGTGCGTCGTGGATCAAGGGGTTATCGGTTCTTCCAGGAGGAGACCCCGGATAGTATGGCTGCAAGCAACCACAGCATGTGGAGTATTCAGTTGACTGCATATGCCAATGAATCATGTCATTCAAAGCCAATGCGTGAAAAATCAAAGCATGGGAAGAAGATGCACGGCATCCATCATTGTGGTAGAAGTGCAGCAATAGGAACACAGTTTTGTATCTTAAACCACAAAAAAGTCAGTATGATTCTCTCGGCAAATGTTATACCTTCTCGTCAATGATGTTCAAGGTCCCGTTCCGCACATTGCTATTTGGTACATAGGAGTACCTGCAAAGAAAGATCAATGTCTGATTTACTTTACCGACAAACGAATTGATCATATCTAAAGTAATGAATGGCCAACACGCATTCCATTGTAATGAACTTTTTTTGACAATAATCCAACTGAAACGCAAAGAAGACAGAAAACAGACCTGTGTTTGCTGCATCTCATAAGCAGATTAAGGACCTCAGGGATGGAAGAAATGGGGCGTCGAGGCTTCGGGCAGACAGGATGATTCTTGGTACCATAATCAAACTTCATCGTCTTTTGGACTCGAATCCCAGAAGATTACTCCTACACAACTTGCATCTATGCATTGTATCAGTTCTAGTTTACCCTCTTTTTATAGTGATGATCTTTTTCCTAGCCCATTAATTTCATGTGGGAGTGAGTAACTATCACTTAAATTTGAAAACTGAGCCACACATTTATGAAAGAGAGAGAACAGATACCAAAAATTTAACACAGTTTCAAGTGAGGAAAGTATCAGTAGCAAATGAAAAGAAAATGAGAAGCGAAGGTGAAATGTTCTTGGTTGAGAGTTAATCTAGGATGCCATTTTTGACCTGTTTGATGATTTTGATCCCTTGTTTTACTCGATTTACTATTTAGTTCCTACATAGATTTGGGTCTCATATTCACTTATTTCGCTTGATCAATAAAGAAAGACCATAGATATGTCAACACAATCTTGTTTATTGAAAAGTTAACCCTTTTACGGCCAGATTTTATTTTCACAACATTTACGTCAATGATAAACAAAATTGTCTTGCCAATATTTTTGGCCTGAATAAAACTTGCCATATAATTGTTAGAGAAAAGACGAAACTAAGTTCAGAATATCCATGATAGGTTAACTGATCCAAGTTTATATCCACGCAATCAATTACCATTTAAAGAATGTGATCAAATAGAAGTATCTAAACTCGATAAACTTACCATTAATGCCATTTAAACTCCAATTCTTTCACTCAGCAACATGTCTGATCTCCTGTCATCAGCGATTCAGCATCATGAATTAGCATCTGCTTTCCGAGTATCCCGTTCCTAAAATTGTTAACGATGGAGATCAAAACTGCACTCCGTCAGCGCTCCATTGCTCTTCTGGTATTTCTCGCCTCATCTGTCCATCGGAAACCAAGACAAGACAATGAAATAGAATAGTAGTTTTGGATATGAAATAGAATGATTACGCCAGAATACGATGCGATAAAAAGACATGTAGCAGGATGAGCAAACCAATAGTTTTCATATCCACGGCTATTTGAAACCTGTCAAATAAACGGATTTTGCAAGAATCTCGTCACAAGCTAAGCTTGATAGTTGTGAGCAAACATCATACCCAATGACAAACAAGAGTTACTCAGCACAACCAGTAACAATCTTGGCATGGATTTCACATTTATTAAACAGGAAAACCTCAAGGAACGGCAGAGTAACTAAAGATAAACAAACGAATTCCCCGTGTACAAGAATAACAAGCTCACCTTGGCTTACCCACCACAGAAGAGCTGCACAAAAGACATAAGAAGCTGTTCAAAGAGAAATAGAGCTTCTGTACTCCACACAAATCCAGGTCCTTAGAGGACTTCGTCGTCATCGAGCAGTAATCCAGAAAATTCTCGAATCTATCTGGCTCTGCAGGGAACATTTCAAACTTTAAGAGCAAGATTGAGCAGCTTTCAATTTTTTCAGTCTCGATAAACCATAGAGATCAACACATCACTAACAATTTTTAACAACTAAAATCATCAATTCCGAATATCCAAGGGTGGTTCATTGAACACAAAAAATTCTTTAACAACAAAGACCGAACAAATTACACATCACTCAAAGAATGAAACAAGCAATGCAAACAATAGAGTCCTATACACCCAAACTGCGCTAGAGTAGTATGCATACATTAAACGGGATCAACTTCAACCCAAAAGCCTAGATTAGTGGATTACATGTCGTTCACACATACTAATACTACTATTTTCCCCCCCTTTTCTCCCCGGTTGTATGTAACCAATTAACTCAAACCTTCACATAAATCTCATCTTTGACAAACATCACTGTACATCTCTTCTCATCACCCAGCATTAGGGGATCATATATATAGGAACTCGTGTTATAGTTGTCTTATGGAGCAACTCTTTTCAGTCACATATTACAAAAAAGAAGAAAAAAAAAAATTATAGAACTTCAAAATAATGAAAAATATCCTAAATGGCCAAACATGGACAGTATAAACGATGGCCACTACAATATACCAAGCTAAAGCAGGAAAATTGACAAGTAATGTTGGCAAAGTAATATGGCTCGGATCTTCTAAGTTTTCCTATTCATTGCTATATAGATTAAATGGCTAGAAACTTAAGTAATTAATTAACAGCACATCGTGAGATTCGACAGCAATGACTGAAGTTCATAAACTTTCATTACTGCTGTTGAAACTCCTGCATTGTCACTCAAAACAGCATTTCTGATCTCCTATAAATACCCAAGTTTAGATCAAATTTTGTCATCAGCTGCACT
>JAOVYX010003102.1:0-11218 GCA_035668315.1 Drosera spatulata
TCTTTTCCTGCATCAGCTCCCTGAAAGATTTATAAGAATTAAAAATCAATTTCAACCATCATAAGTCAGAGCGACAATGTCATATTTTTATATATTTTAAACTCAATCATTATTTTCACATTTATCTCAATGTTTTAAGGCATAGAC
Source organism: Drosera spatulata (assembly GCA_035668315.1). NCBI lineage: Eukaryota > Viridiplantae > Streptophyta > Magnoliopsida > Caryophyllales > Droseraceae > Drosera > Drosera spatulata. The sequence continues at coordinate 148 of JAOVYX010003102.1, forward strand.
AGTGGCTTTCTTCTCCCATCTCCTTCAACCATCATAAGTCAAACTTTACAAACTCCAAGATTTACCTATAAGCACAATTAGTAAAATTAAGATGCCTAGATCATACTAGTAAAGAAAAATTAGCTCAGTGATAAACAATTCTCCCTCTAATCATGTGGGTCACGGGCTCAACGCGTCCCGAGAGTATCATAAAACAATCTCTCCGTCATAAGTAATTACAAATTCATATTTTTCCTATCACATAATTTAATAAATTACTTAAAACTATCATTTGTGGAACTCAAAACTTGATGACAAAACTGTTTCATCATTGCACAAGATCAATCAAAGTTTACCTCAACAAACTTGATAAGATGATAGAAAAAAAAAATGCCAATTTTCATTTGGGATAGAAGGAGTATAAGGTTCTGACAATGTTCGTATTAGGTATGTATAACACACCAGTATATATACACAAGTGTACCACTTCTATACAATTATGCACATTATAAACCCTAAATCTTCAAAAACCCTGAGCCACTTCCATATTCGCCATCCCCATTTGTGACCCAACTCCCATAAAACAACAAATTAACGATAACCGACAACCAGATTCACTCGAAATTGAACAAAACAAAACTTGATTTCAATCAAAATGGAACCTTGATTTTTCAGTGATCTGCTGTCGGTGTGATGAAACGTTGCGTTTTGCATGCGACAAGAGTTGATGTGTTTTATGTAAAACATGGTCTTGGTTTGATTTAGATTCATTCACTGGAGGTGGTATAAGTATTGTGAAATCTACCGTGAATGGGTTACAAAATAATTAAATAGAGAATTTATAGAAACTATATTAAATAGAGATTTTAAAACAGATCATCTATATATTGAAACTTTACATTATGTGTTGGATATATTTTCTCGGTTTCAAATTTTAAACAAGATTTTGAAAATCAGATTTTATCGAGGCAAATTTTGATTCATGTTACGAGACGATTAAATATTTTTTTAAAAAAAACTATCGTGAAATATTAATAATAATTTAAATTATATATTTCAATATGACACTAATGATATAATTTTCTTAGATACGTATTGAATAATATAATAATTGATAATGATATTTATAATATAGGATGGAGGGAATATTACTTTTGGGTCAATCAAATAAGTTATGATAGTTTTTATGGTACATATATGAACCTTTGTGGCAAAGTATCAAAAGAAAATATGGGGTAAACATTAGTGTATGCAACGTTATGGTCCGGGTTTTAATATTCTCTATAGATAATGCAAACTCATTCTAGGTGAGACGAAGTGTATTGAGATTAACTGAGTTGTAGTAGTGATTTTGTAAATCTATATGTTTTAATTTTATTAGACATATCTTAACTAAGATATCTTAAAACATATGTTCGTCAAACGCTAAAACTACTTATAAACATTTCATGTATTACAAGACTGTCCAATTGAAACACATGAACAACAACAATAATGTTAGCATGACCACGGAGAATTGACGTAAAACTGAATGGAATTATGGACTTCGAATTTCGACACAGGTAATCTAAAATCGATTCCACATTTTGATTTCCTCATCTTGAAACCCAAGCTGCTCAAATCCGAAGTGATTTCCTACCAATATGCAATGCTTTGAAATTTGAGTTTTTGATCTAACATCGATTTTGATAGAATTGATTCGTCGGAATGATTTTTAGAATTAGCTCCTCACCCTCCCTAACATTAAATTCTCGAATAATAACTTTAAGGTGATAGCAGGAGGATCGGTATGTCATTGGAGTTCAGGATTTCATTTCAATTTATGTCTAGGTACTTAGAAGACAATGCTTTTGATCATGCATATTTGTTGATTTTTATATTTGGTCTCGTTATTCCTTAATGGACTTCTTGTGCTGTATGACACATGTTGAGTACTAAAATAGTGTTCTATTATCGATCTTCCATTATCAGCTTGAACTTGTGGAAAAAGCTTGTTTCTTAAAATGAAATCAGAACAAGAGCATGTTAGATTACGAGTTCATCTCCTTCATCAATGCTCAGTTCATATCCTATTTATCAAAAAATCTAGTGATTTTATATTTCCCTCGTGTGTGTGATGATCACTTTCTCATCGTAAACATGATCATGAAACTGCAAGATCCATCCAATATTACTGAATGTTTATCATGAAGCTTGTTTATCGACATAAACACTCGATAAGGTTTATTAGCCTGCAAGTTCATCTCGTTCATCCCACAAACCTGAAGATTACTCCCCATAGACACTCGATCTTTACATCGAACCAACAGATAAATACCATAGATCATAGACACCCCACAGTGGTAGGCAGCATATCTCACATTTCTGCCATAATCATCATTGGAGTCATTTGTTACAGATATCTCGTCACGCAAATAATCCACATGAATTTTACAGATTTCTGGAAAGATCGCGATTAAAAGCTACCCGGGAAGAGACGAGGAGGAAGCGGAGGAGATTGAATTCCATTCTAATGGAACTTGAGGCTCGTCAAGATATTGTTGTTGACAGGATCAGCCAAGTGATCAAGCAGGTTCTGGAAAGGACCAACCCCAGTGACCATACCCTGAATAAAGTATCCCAACACAGCCAACATAGCCAGCCTTCCATTCTTGATCTCCTTCAGCTTCAACTCCTTCAACGACTTCTCGTCCTTCCCAAACCCGAGCGGGTTAAAGAACGGCCCTCCAGGGTACGCTGGTTCACCCGATCCACCAAGATACTTTTCCAATCCCAAGAAGTATTGTTTGCTCATTGACCCCGGTTTCGCCCAGTCCTGATACCTCCTGTGCTCGGCGAACCCCATAAGGGCAAGTTCGAATACGAACAGCGTGAATGGATCCGCCCAGTAGCTGTAGGTCCCTGCTGGCGGGATCACGCCGGTCTGGAACCACGGCAGGGCAGTCTCTGCCGGGATCAGACCGGCTTTTCCTAGTATCTCTGGCGCAATGGCGCCCGCTGCCCCTAACATGGCGAAACGCCCGTTGATTATCTCTCCGTATGCTAACCACTTTGGCTCAATGAACCCTCCTGCGCCTTCTGGGTCGGATAGGCCTAGCGGGTCGAATCCGAAATCACCTGGAAGGCTACATATGAAACAGAATTCAAAACCAATGGAACAAAGAGAAGATTCTCCAAGAAGCATGGACTCATATGATTCTCATTTCTCACCTTCCATCCAAGTAAGAAAGGCTCTGCTTCGACGCGAACCACAGCTGCCTGTCTCCTCCTTGCTGGTAACACAAGAATGGTTTGAGAACTTCAATTCACTCTTTTATCAATGTCTAATTTATTCTGGTTATATTCATGGGCTTGTACCGGTCTTTGCCCAACAATAAGTTCTTATGCCTAAGCCCTTCTAAGACCTTTTACTCATGGTTAAACTCGTTAATGAGTCATCTGAAAATTGTTTATAAGTCAATTTTGATCAGGTTCAGTCAAACTAAGACACGATTGCAGGTTTCCAGATTAATCGCGATACCTTGACAGGAGGAGTGGAAGTTGCTTTGACAACAAAGGGATTCCTCCTGGTAAAAGCCCTGCTCCCAAGCATCATCTTTCTTGATGCTGCTGCCTCCATTGATGTTGTCAGAGGTGATGAAACCAAAGTTTGAGCTGCCATTTTTGCTACCACTTTGATTCAGAGGAAATTCTTTTCTCTTTGTTGAAAGAATTATCTCACTGGTTTTTTTGAGTGTTGGATGTTCGATGCTTGTGGTTTTGAGGGAGTATATGTGTAGTGGTCTATCAAGATCGTATCTTACTCACCAACTGGGTTTGTCCACGTGGCATTTGTGTATCTTGGATAGGAGATTTTGGTTTGGGGTTGTGGGGCCATGTTTGCCACGTGGATGGTTGTGTGCCATTATTCTTTTCATGTCATCCCCCCTCCCTTTTTTTTTTTTTTTTTTTTTTTTTTGGAGACTCCGTAGATCAGTAGATGGTCCGCGATGAAGTTGGGTTTGAGCGAATGATAGCGTTTGAGTATGATGGGGAGATTTTTTTGTGGTCAATGAAGATTAGTTCAGTTATGATGTTTTCTTTAATCACGTAGTCAAGTTTCGGAATCTTTTGAGGGATTTCAAGAGGAATCCTTCTGTTTTGACTCTTAGTTATAGAATATCAATCGGGATAAATTTATATATATTTGTCCTATACTATTATTTGGATTATCTTTTTATTTTTTTTGTCGAGAATGAAGTTAGATACTATCATAAATCGGAAAAAGATATGTCATGTAGAAATGATGCACCCTCATTTGCTTATTTGTTTGGTGAAATTAACAAGTTCATACGTCAACTTTAAGTGACAATGATTCTATACTGTTGATAAAAGTTTCGTCGCAGTGCCCTTACCTGACTTATCCTTTGGATCTGCTGGGGCCGTATCACCAACTACCGTGAAGATCTCAGAGGGACAAATTTGTAATTGAATATAGTTTTTCTTTATTTAATTAAACTATCAAATTCTGATTCAATTTTAAAAAGAATAAGGTAAAGAGAAATAGATGAGTAGAGAAAATTAATCATAGATATTTTATCTGGAATCTTCATTATCCCTCATTTTTTCCTATGCCAATATTTATAATGACGTCAAAGTGATCGCAATCAAAATGAGTAACAGATCATTTGTGTTGCAATCTTCTGTGTCTCAATAAATCATTGCCATGTTTAATCGATCAAAAAGAGGATCTTTTTTATCTTAATCGTCATTCGGTGCAAAAGACGACCACCGAAATAAGCAAGTAATACCTCCTTCGCAATCAATTTAGCTTTGGAGTATCCATTTGAAATACGAAGAGCAACCTCGTCTGGGACATAGAAACGATACCATTGAGCTTCACAACATAGTATATTATCGCATATATCACCGCGAAGTCGAAAATCATAATTTGTATATGATATTACCTCCGTCCCAATTTAATTGCAACGGTTTGATCCGACACGAGATTTTATATGTGTGTTGAATTTATATGGAATTTGATGAAAAAAGAATATTTTTTTAGAAATAGTGAGGTGTAAGTGGAGTTTGGGAAAAAAAATGAAAGAAATGAGGAAAGAGATGGTGAGTTAATTTGATTATAATAATATAAATTTATTATCAAATAATAAAAAATAAAAATATTATATTTATATTGGGACAAACCACAAAATATATTACAATTAAATTGAGATAGAAAGAGTATTTTTTACTGGTTGTTTAAATTTTATAAGAAAAATTCTGATTTTTGCTTGAGCGTGCTAATATTCCATGATTTTAACTGCCTATGTATTTTTTGAGTATGTTGGGAAATTCATTTTGGACTTAAAAAGTTGAGATAATAATAATATTATGATAAGATTTGGCATCAAATAGGATCTTTGCATAGGTTAATTTATGATTTGATTACAGTCATAGTCCCTTTGCTGGTAATTGCTCATCTGATGGGGTTGTTTTCAAGCCTGGCTAGCTGTTTCACGGTGCCGCCGGCTGCTGAGCAAACCATGGTGCGGTCAGGCGAGCTGCCGGAATCATTGATTCACTTCATAGTTCTCCCCGAAGACCTGAGAGATCCTCTCGAGGCTTCGTGTGAAATCCTTAATCCGATTCATCTGTGTTCGCAGGCAATGGTTCTCTATCATTAGAAGTGATTCCTTGGCCCGAAAGCACTCGTCATTCTCGACTTCCTCAGGCGACATGTACTCTCACGTGATGATCAATGCCGCTGGATCATTTTCCCTTATTTTGTATCAAAGCCTCGAGGTTGAGAGAGCGGTTAAACATAATACTCCCTATGACACTTCATGGATGGTGGAGTCTTTCACGTCATGCGATGGAATAGTTTCCTCTGTGATTGATTATTTCTACCCCCAATGGTTTGCCTTATGGAACCTGACAACCAGGGAGTTTAGACGTATTAAGTTTGTGAATAGTGATCATCGTGTTGTCTTTGTTGAGGTCTCAATCGGTTTTGACACGAGGTCGAATGATTACAAGGTCGTTGCATAGTGCATCCTTACCATGGTTTTGGATGACAGCGTCCAGTTAAAACCAATTAACGATGTCTGTCTATTCTCTCCGCACAGCTTTATGGAGGAAGGTTGACTACGATTCAAAAAAGTTATCAAGAATTAGTTATAGTGAGTCATCTCTCTCGGAACCAAAATATATGTGATGATTAACTGGTTAAGCGTAAGTCAAGAAAGTTTAATCTCGTACAACCTCAGGGATGAAATTAACCTTTATTAAAACGCCTCTGCCTAGTACTTCATGTCCATCAAAGCAGAATCATCTATATCGACTGACAAAATTCCGACTTTTGGTCACTGCGGTATGTTTTCTTACCCAATGAAACGTTTTCCTGATTGCATCCACGAGCGTTGATTTATGGAGTCTTATTGGGTACGGTGACACCGGTTCATGGATCAAGCTATTGTCATTCAGCTTTCCTTCTGTTGGATCGTCGGATTGTTGTCGGCCTATTTTATGGAATGGCAACGAGGTTTTTGTTTAACTATTTTGGCCATATTAAATATGAGAGTTTCTTATAACCCTGTCAAGCGAAGCCTAAAGCGATTCTATGTTCCTGAAATAAGTTATATATTATGCACGGAAAATCTTCTTTCGATGAACAGAATATCCCAGCAACCTGAAGAGTAAGAGCACGACAGTTCTGATTATCACCTCAATTGAAAAACCTAGAGATTCAGATCGAAATCGTCTTATCAGTCTCTAAAATTATGCCGCCCATATTGCGTGTTGTCACTGAGCTAACTATGTTTTGATGTTTATGAAGCATTGGTCTCCAAGTCATATGTTTATGTCCATTGTTGCCAAGTACTTGATTTATTACATTTCTTCTTTTGTCATCCTCTGTTCTGAGGTGTAAACACCCTTAAGTTGTTTTACTAGACATTTTCATGCTAGAGCATCTCCAATGATGAGGAAAATGAAGATGTCATAGTCATATTATAACATATCGGTACAAAATGCACATTCCAATGATGGTATCTTTTTCTGCCAAAATTTGGCGATGGTTAAAACCAATGCTAAATGTAGCACACCAAATAGCATTGCTATTTCTGTCCCTCCTCGTTGCCACCCAACTTCTCTTGTCAAAGCAACTCTTATTCATCACATTGGAGCAACAATGCTAAACTATAACAAAACTACACTATTCGTTGCTATTTTTTGGTATAGCAGTGCTATTTTTGGAATAGCTGTCCTGTAGAGAATCAGCCTGCATCAAGTCATCACGCAAACAATAATAATCATAGGTATTTACTTTCTCTATACATTGACTAATGCACAAATCATGTACGTCGTACATCTTTTAATTCTTCACAAATCAATGTCTCCTGGAGTTTCGTCATTTCACTCATTGATCTTGATCATGACTCATTAATTTGTATTGTTGCTTTTCATGTTTAAACCAGATATAATTATTGATTTTTTGTTTTATAAAATAATTGTTTAAAAAATCTTCTACTTTTATCATAACTATTGATTATTTTCATACTCATAATCAAAAATCGAGAATTAATTAAATAAAGTTTCTTTTTAATCTAAATTATAAGGAATTACTTGATTGTCCTTTAAAAATTTTAAAACGATATAAATATCATATCATGTCGTTTGTCATCCGAATGGTTAATCATCCGAAAAGTTTTTATGTAATAGATACTAATAGATACAATAGATTGAATGACAACCGGAAAAAAAAAAAACCCTGACTTGAGGACATCCCTATACATTTTTGCTTAATATATACTTCCTCTATCTCACAAAAATTATAACACTGATTTAATTAAGATATCACATAAAAGTATAACATTTTCATATTTAAAAACCTTTTTTTCACAGAATATCAAAACATTCATATTTTTACTATATCACATCAATTAATCGCACTGCTTTTTTTTTCTTTCTTTTTCTTCCTCTCCTATTTCTTACATAATTTTAAGGATATATTCCTTCCGTCCCAAATAAATTACGATGAAATACATTTCGACACATTCTCTTCTTATTCTTAATGATATCAAAAAAATCTGAAACTAACTCAAAATTAAAATTCACAATTTAATCTATTATCATATCTCACAATAATTTTATAAAAAATATATACCATTATAATTTATTTAAAATAAAAAAAATACATATCATGCCCGAGCCTATTGTATTTCTTGTGTGAGGGAGCTTCTTAGTTCTCACTATTTAGAATTTGGGTCAAATACCGGTTTCACCCGGACCCGAACCGTTCCCCTTCTTCCACCCCACGAAAACCCAGAACACAAATTACACACAATCAAAATCACCACCCTCACCACAATACCACAACTCGAAATCAACAACAGCTCAAACCCTGATTCGATCTCGATTCGGCGCAATGAGCAGCATCGGCACCGGATACGATCTCTCCGTCACCACTTTCTCCCCCGACGGCCGCGTTTTCCAGATCGAGTACGCCGCCAAAGCCGTCGACAACAGCGGGTAACGAACTAATCATTTTCCCCTCTCCGATTTCATCGATTTCGTTTTTGTATGATTTGATTTTGATTTCCGTGTTGTGATTGTTGTTTGTGTTGTTGTGGTGGTGATTTGTGCAGGACTGTGGTGGCGATTAGGTGCAAGGATGGAGTCGTCATGGTTGGTTTTTGAAAATTCTTGGGTTTTGGGGATTTTTTGGGGGGTTTTGGGAGGGATTAGGGTTTGGTGATTTGATGTGGTGTTGTGTTTGGTTGTGAAGGGAGTGGAGAAGCTGATAGTGTCGAAGATGATGTTGCCGGGGTCGAATCGGAGGATTCATTCTGTTCATCGTCATGCTGGCATGGTATTGTGCTTCGGCGATGTGTTCTGGTGTTCGTAGTTTCATTTCATGTTTATTTCTGCTTCTACTCTGCTGTTGTGTTTGGTTTTGTGATTCAACAATTGGTATGTTGTGGTTTTGCTATTTGGTTTAGATTAGATGATGATAATTGTGAAGAAAGTAGCACGTGATGAGAATCGGTAATATCCGAAAAGACTAGTTTTTGATGATTGCATAGGAATTACTTGTAAGACACTTTGGCAGGTGGATTATTTTATGAATAAGGCTGGAAGTGAAAGAAAGAGATGTTAGTGTGTTACTTGTTGACATGAATTGATAGTCAAAAGGATTCTGGATGCTCCTAAGGAGGTAGGAATTGAGTGTGGTGTGACTTCACGGACTTGGGAATTGTTTATATGGTGTTCTCTGGTTACTTAGTGTCTTATTCTTCCATGAATTAGGATACCTGATGAAACTCTAATAAGGAATCAGTTCATCCTCTCTAATATGAGGCAATCTTTTTCTACTGATTTGAAGGAGGTTTCATTTGATACTACTGGCATTAGTAGCTACTTTAGTAGTATATGGAGCCACATGAGACTGACCAGTGAGTACATTGCGTCAAACGTGTCATGATGCCTTTATACAATCTCTTGAGCTGTCTAGGGAGTGTCACCACTAAGTTTAAGAAATCCCAAGGATAAAATGTTTTTGCTTCAAGATGTTGCATATAAGCCACAATTTGTTCCATAACATATAAACTCGATTTTGGTATCTTCCGAGGTGCCCATTTTACTAGCAATGTCTTCAAGGACCATGGTTGAGCCTCTTGCTTTGTTTTGCAATTAAAAGCATACAAGGCCCACCTTACCATAAACCTTGTATTTTTAATGACTGAATCTGTGTTGCCAATGTGCTTTCTGCATCATATCCCCATTTTGTAGCTCTTTGCTCGCTCCACTACCATTCTCTAGATAATAAACATATTACAATAGCATTATTGAATAGAGTTCTTTGGCTATATTCCTTACATATGTAGTAATCTTTCTCATATTACTTCTCTGAAAATAAAATGAAATATTAGATTCTGCAGAATTTATGTCGGTTTCTTTGTCTTGCCCAATGTTTGATTGCTAACAGTATCGACTCTCTTTCTCCTTTGCTTGTTAATCCATTGATATCCATGCTAACAGGCCATTGCTGGGTTAGCAGCAGATGGAAGGCAAATAGTTGCTCGTGCAAAGGGTGAAGCGACTAGCTACGAGAGGTTTGTTGTTTCCTCTTAGCTGCAGGGACTAACTCATGTGTCTGCGCTTGTGAAAGAGTTTGTTTCTATATGGATGTGATGTGATGCGGTTCATATAATTTTGGATACCTTGTTTTGAATATTTAGTTGATAAGGAAATAGAAACACTGTACTCCACAGGATATGAGAAGATGTTGGGCCACAAATCATGAACTCCTGTTGATGTAATTGCAATTGATGAAAATAGGTTTGCCTTGTTGTAATGATTGGTGAACTTAAAGGAACACAGAAGAGTAGGTGGCTTCAAATCCGTGAGAACTGCTCGAATTTAGTAGTGCACCTAGCATCTGAGGGTGCTAATGGAGCATAAGGAGGAATGTGATAATCACGTTCGAATTTCATTAGCTCTGGGGCAGTTTGAGCTGCGTAGGTGGTCCCTAGATCTGACGGCATTGACATTTTTCAATACTTGTGTCCAGTGTTTATGGAATGTGTTCCAGTGCTGCCTTGTAAAGGGGTTGAACATAAGTGTGTTTGCATCACAATGAGTCCCAAAGAAATAGTTTATTTCTTTCCCTATTTAGGATGGAGGATTGGATTTTGGTGGCTTGATGGCTGGGCGGCTGGATGGCTTAGGATTTAGGAATTTCTCATAATGTTTTAGCATGGAAGAGAGACTACCCATGAGTATTATGTTTCTTCATATGTCATAGTAAGATGGGTTTTCTCATCTTGAAGGGCTAGAATTTCGAACATGAAGTCGCTACACATAGGGAGATCATCAGTTAAAAGTGAAGTAGATTTTTGGTTGGAATTCAGACGGCATGATTCACATGGGCATCGTGGGTATTGTTTTGACAACTGAAGAAAATAAAAATACAAACAACAACAAATCAAGTCTTTATCCCATCAAGTGGGATCGTCTACATGAATATGACGGTACCGTTCCAATCTGTCATGTACATCATCTTCTGTAAGATTATGATAGGCCATATCATACTTCAAGGTTTCTCTCATGATTT
>JAOVYX010003103.1:0-11217 GCA_035668315.1 Drosera spatulata
TATATCATCAAACACACTTCTGATTTATGGTTTAAAGTTCAATATCTCATGATCTATACATCCTAAATGCATCAACAAATCCCTACAAACAAACTACTCACTCATATTCAATAAATAAAGCATGGAATTCATTAAAACAAAGCAAGATAGCATTCTGGTCAAGTTGAGGACAAAAGACAGAAGCTATACAGTGTTTAATATAGTTCCAAAACCAATCCGATGACTATGCTAAGCGCTTGGATCGAAGATGCGATGAATTCCTCTCCAAAAATCATTCTTTGCGTCGCCTTTCTTCTCTTCCTTCTTTTCTCCCATCACCAAGCCTTCCTCTGCCGAAATCTATGTTCATTCAACCCTAGGAAGGGTTTATATAGGCATGGAAGCGTAACAGAATTGATCGGACAGACGAAAATCAACACATTGCATCTGGGAGCTCGTCGCGCCCGCGACTGCTGGTCCGTCGCGGCCACGACTGTGTAAAAACATGGATTCTTGAGAAATGCATCATCGCGCCCGCGACGCCTGGTGTCGCGCCCGCGACTGTTTTGCCTGCGGTACTGTGCACTGTCTTCCTAAAACTAAAACTAAAAATAGCAAACGACATCTAAAAATTCCCAAAACTTATACATAGCATCTAAACACTTAAATCTAACTAATCGTGGCAAAAGTTTGCTAAAAAGACTCTCGAAGCGCGTGAAACAGTAATGAAACGTGAAATGCAGCTCTTTGAGTTCATGGATTTCCATTCTCTTGATTCTTCTTTATTTTTCGCTTCAAATTCCATGCCAATCTGCCATAAAACATCAACACATATCAGTACCAACATTCCAAGGTAAAACGACACTACAAATGCAATTTAGACAATTTAAAGGGAATAAAAACAAGCGTTTAGAATAACGAAATGATGTGTGATTTCATACACATCAGTACGATAATGATATTAGGAAACATAGGAAGAAAGAAAACATGAAGGAAAATCATAAAGATCAAAACATGAAAAAATACGTACCAATGTGCGTCAGGATATAGGGACTGCTAGGATCAGGATCTGTCCCGTGAAATCCACGAGAATGTCTACGACCACCTCTAGATGACTGTCCGACGGTAGATACGCTTGCAGATGACTGAGATGCCTCCGCTGGCTCTCGAAACTGATCCTCAAATATTGGGGCTGGCACCATGATGTCAAACTGAGAGGCATCAGAATGTGCTGCCCATGAAGTGATCTCATTGCCAGGATCGAAACCTCAATCCTGGCTTCTCCCTCCACGGGAGACTAACGCTCCATGAGATCCTGGGCCTCCACCAGAGGCTCGATGCCTACCTCTAGATGCAGATGAAGAAGACGTTTGAAATAATACAAAACATTTTAGTTTGTGTTAATTTGATATGAAATAATTATTGCAAGTGTCAAACTTATGTGATTTTTATATTTTGAAAAACACTTTTGCAGTAGGAAAACCTTTATTCCTCTTCTTCGTCATCCTCCCCATCATCATCATTCTGATCATCTTCCCCATCTTCTTCTTCATCCTCCTCTTCTGTTTCAGTCTCGTCTTCTTCTTCTTCTACCTCTTCTTCTTCTTCTTCTTCTTCTTCTTCTTCTTCTTCTATCTCATCATCATCATCATTATTCTCATAATCTTCTTGATCCAAAGCTTCAAGAATAGGTGGATTCACAGTCAAATCTTCTTGATATGCATCTTCCATGGCTTCCAGTGCATCAGTTGTTGATCTTGATTTCGTTTTGAAGACTGCCCATCACTTGGATTATTGTGGTGCACACCCTGGATAAGGAGTGTAGTAGACCTGGATAGCTTGTGTGGCGAGGACAAAAGGATCATAAAGACCTCTATATCTTGATGTCCGATCAGTGTCCACAATCCCATAGCTAGGATGAACATTCAATCCCGATATAGAATCAAACCACTCACACTTGAATAAGACTGTCTCCAACCTTCTTGCTATGCATCTTAGGTGCCAATCAAGCTCTTGAATGCAACGACGTTGGTTGGAAGCATAACTATTTGGAGACTACAGACCCTTCACCCACTCATACAACAACTTCCTGTGTTTCTTCTCCAGAACAAAAGAAGCTCTCGGCATCAATAATTGTGGCTGACCAGAATTTTCAATGCTTCTAACCACGTGAAATTGAGGCTTCTTGCAGTAGATTTCCAAATCTGGAAAATATGGAGACTTAGAAGGAGACTTAGAAGGACCCTTATAGCGGTCTGCATATCATATGGAGCATCTTTCCAATCCTACATAATCTTTCGAAAACAATATGTAACCATTAAAACAACAATCAATCTTCTCTACAGGTAGATGCAACCCTTTCATGAGAGACTTGATGTCGTACATCCCGTACTTCATGATATTATCAGGAGGGCACAAGTCCTTCAACAACTTGCAAATTCCATCCACCGCTCTATGGGGTAGGTTATATTAACATTTCAGAGTCAAAAGCTGAGAAGCAACAGCTAACAAAGACAAGTTGTAACCATTGTACAGAGGAGACTGTCAGGCATTAACCATGTCAAAATAATGCTTGGATTCATAAGGGGGACCCTCGTCATATGCATGTTTGTTCGTAGCCTCGGTCTCTTTATACTATTCTGATGGAAAAGCATCTATGAGCATTTCCTCAAAATTGTTCATGGGCAGAGAGACATTGGACGGACCAGCAAATTTTGCTTACGGTACCGCACCCCTTTGTTCGCCGTGATACTCCCAAACATAATAATTATTTCTGAATCCCCTAGTAATTAGGTGATACTTCAAATCATCCACCGTTTGAAATCTCCTCCTTTTGCATTTTGCACAAGGACATCTTAAACGTCCAAGGGAACGACCCTCGTCATGTCGTACGGCATTCTGTACGAACTCTTCGAACCCTTCAATAAATCAGGGATTCAAGTACGATCCCTTCCATCGTCGATACATCCAAGATCGATACAACTCCATATCGATCTAATTTTTATATTAAAACCAATATCGAGCATCAATTGATGTATAACATTTGAATCATTTTGCAAAATGTAACTTCTAACTTAGGTGTAACTAAAATGTAACTTCTAACTTATCTCTTACTTCTAAGTTGATTTATAACACTTCGAACAAACCACTTTAATTCACGCCAGTAAAAATGAAGGATCATTTTGCTTCTAACTTGGATCGAAGAGTGTTGAATTTTAAAAAACACTTTTGGTCCAACATTATTGGTGGATAGATTGTTAATCCTACTGTGGCTAGTATGTTTCCATATATATTTGTAGATTGAATCTCATAGATTCACGCTATAAACAAACATGATGCACTCCCCTATCCCACCTAGCTATATGTGTGTATTCCTCAAATAATACAATTCATACATCCTATAAGTAGTATCATAAGTACTTATGGCTACACCTATTTGATCATGACGGCTTGATTGTGTCCAGAGGAGCTAATTTGTAGATAGTTAATAATATAGTTAGTTAAATTCCTATAGCATGATAAAGTAATCACTATCATGTGTTTGTCCCGGTCGAGAGGGGCTCTTAACTACATATGTTAATATGTTAAGCAACATTCATCAACATTCTATAAATTAACATGCTTCCCAAGTTTAGCTAAAAGTAGCACTCCATGGCCTAAAACAGGCAGAACTGTACGCACATGACACAGCCATACACAGCCATACGCACTCATACACGCCATACATAGCCATACACGCCATACACAACCATACACAATCACGATTTCAGATCGGAAAATCATAAAGTTCAAGGGTTACCTCGCTTGCGGGAATTGGATTATGGCTGTGGGTTACTACAGGTCCCGGTGTTAGGCTGCTGGCGGGGGAAGGTCGATGGTCCTGTTGGCTGGGGAAGCTTTGTGTTGGCAGGGCGGCTGCGGTGATCTCGTGAGGAGAGCTGACAGAGGATGGGGTCGGGCTACGACGTCAGCCTGGCGATGGGCTGCTCGGTGGTGGTTATTACTGGGGAAGCCCGATGGAAGTTTTTGTCGGGGAAGCACGGTGTTGGCGGGCCGGCTGGATCTTATTAGGGACTGAGGGATTGCGGTGTTGGCGGCATGCTGGCGGTGGCATCGACCGACAGAGGTCGATGGAGGGTGGCAGGGGACGACACCGGACAGCAGTTGCGGCTATCATAGCGGCAATAGGGAGAGAGAGGAGAGGAGGAAAAGGAAAAAGGAAAGGGAAGGGGAAGCGAGCGGTGACTGATAGTATAAATTGAGGTTTGTGACAGATTCCGTCGAAACCTTAGTAAAAAAATTTAACCTAGATTAGCGACGGATCCCGTGTCAAAATGTTTTATCCTCTACGACGGATTCGCCATAAATAACATTTATATATTCTAACAAAAAAAATTATATATATCGAAGTAAAAAACAAATAAGTATTATGTGACGAATTCCATCGCAAAACACTTATTTACAAATACTTTAATTTTAAACAAATATTTAGCTTCATCGGAATTTTTTACACTCTTAAACAATCGTAATGATCATAGTATATTATACTATCATTAATTATATGATTGTATTTTTATTTTAAAGTGTAACACCTTATTTTGATCCTAACATAATATGTACAACGTAACAAATTACTCTAATAATGCGATTGTTTACATTGAAATGCATAAAAAACATTTAATATGTAATTATCTTAATTTGGGGTAATTATTTCAAACTTTAACTTGTAACATGACTATTTTATATGTGAAAAACTTAAGCCATGAATTTTTTTTAATACTAAGCGATAGCATCCATCGCAAAAGTTGAAACTTTGCCATGGAATCCATCGCAGTAATGTAATTACTAAAATTAATCCAAGCCGTAAACCGTAAACCTAAACCCTAACCGTTAACCGTATGCCCGAACTTTAAAACCTTACATTCATCATCCAAGTGTTGCGAAGTACTTATGTATGCGACAGAACCGTCTCAATTATACTATATCTGCGACGGATCCGTCGCAGATATTATTACTTTGCAATTCGCTTAGGAAAAAAATTGGGGAAAAAAGTTTGCATATTTATCGCAGATATTTTTTTTTTTTTTTTTTTTTTTGTAGTGAACGATACGGTCCTAACACATTGTGTGCCATATTACCGCATAATAAGCTAACCATCCCACAGAAAAATATCCCATTTCATTGCCTCAACTTGTACATGTAATAGGTTTAAAAGGGTTCTTTTGTGAAGTTTAATGTGCAATATGGAATTACTCCATTGAGAAGTAGAAGAATGCCCAATCAAAACCGTGTATCACATAAAAGACGAGATAGAAAGAAGGAAAAATAGAGAATTATAACATTAGGTCAGAGAGGTCTATAGGGTTATGGCTACATAAAGAAATGGAATAAATGATTTACGATGCACACCTCTCCCTTTTACCACTACCAAGTAGCTAGTAGCTTAAACTCCATCAATCTTCAAATCCAATTTGGGAAAGAGCCAAAACTCTTTCACTAGGAAAAATACACAATGAAATACTGCAGACAGCACTAGACGTTTTTCACGATTATCATCAAATAACAGCAAAATAATCACCATGAAATCGAAATATATGAGAATTAGCAATGAAACCGTGTCCAAGTATATTAGCTTTAATACATCTTTTAGCACTCAAATTATGTCATAAAGGTATAACAATGAGTGTAACTAAATCTCCAAAAACTATAGGACCTTTTCCGTTTAAAGAAAAATTATGCCAATAACGAGCTAAGTGAGATGCATAATCAATGTTCTTTTCACTGTACATTATTGCCTATAAAAATATAATCTCATCCTTTCTCAATTTTTCATGCTCAGATCGTCCAAAAATGGTATGGCTTATAATTGTTGAAGACAATAGAACGTTGGATTATGGATCATAGATCGTATTGCATTTTGTTCATCCAAAGTGCTCCTAGTAGAAATAGCCTTCCAAAATTTTTCAAAATTTCATTCTATATTTTTTGATGATGTCTATCTCCTTTTTTCCTAAAGCCATAAAGTTCATTCAAATCGTCAACCGTTATCACATGAAGAGTATTGAAAAGTTGAAAAGTAATGAAACCAAATTCAGGATACTTATCTGTTTCGATATTGATCTCTAAGGTGCTCAAAAATTCCAGAGTTACTCGTTCGTAGGTTGCCCATCTTTCGTTTACAAAGTTCTCCCATTAGCATTTTTTCAGCATCCTGTCAACCTCGTTGAACAAGCCAAGTCTTACTAAAATGTCTTCATCCATGTATTGAGTTCGTTCAACTCCCATTCTAACCAATCGTTTGTAACGTTCCTCATGCTCCTTCTTTGAGAATTGAACTCCATTTAGTTGAGCAGTCCAACGAGATGTTGGTTTTATGTTCACCTCATGCAAATGGGGAATGTCCCTTAAAGTTTTGAGTTTCAGTTCCTTTGCCATGTCAACCTTCAATCAAACAAATATTTCAAACATAGAGCAACGAAAACAAAACTTGTAGAGAAGCCAATTATATCAATGGACTATGAAAATTGCAATCATTCATCAATTAAATCCAAATTATCACTAGCATATACCTAGGATCCATTTATCATTACCAAACACTATCTTAACATCAAACCATCTTAAAATGTCAAATAAAAAAAATCATATTTTTCCCGTTTCATCAATTCCAAACCGTAATTTCTGCAAATTTCATTGAACAATGAGAATCAAACATCACTATGCCTCACAACACATAAGTATTGGCATTAACAATGTTTCTAGAGTAGTTTAGATATAATAATGATGACAAAATCGAAGAAATTTCAGTTTTACCTTTGGATGGAATTGATAGATCCAAGTTGGGATTGACGAGGTCATTGATAGACGAGTGTTTAGTGGTTTAATATCTTGGTTTCCACGGATTGAAATTGATTTTGATGAAGAATAGGTGTTTTAGGTTGCTTTTCGTCGTTGGTGGTCATGGAGGAATCAAATACAAGTGAAGAATAGGGAGGGATCTCGTGTTTTTTAAAAGCAGAATTTGGGCCGTGCACGACCCGTGGTAGTCACGCACGGCCTGTACGTACCATGCTTAGGGCTTTCTCATTTGTCATGTGGCACGACCCGTGCGCCTGACGTACGAGGTCATTAAAATTTTCCTTTTTCAACATTAAAGATTGAGTTCTTTTCTATCTTTCATGTTTTTCATTCGCATTTTTCATCAAATTTGACCTCAAACATTGCAAACATTTCTGCTTTCTCTTCGTTATTCCTTCTTTTTTCCTAAATAACAACTACCTAAATGAAATTAAAAACACATGGGTTGTCTCCCATGAAACGCTTTGTTTAACGTCGTTAGCTTGACTATGCGAAGTATTTCATGGATTAATCATATCAAAGGTTTGATAGAGAATTGAATAGGGAATCTAAATCCTAAAAACTCCTTTTTGGCATTTCCATGCTCTTGCATTCTCAACAATATCTTTCTTGATCCATATGTTTTTCATCCGTTGTCTCTTGACATTGCACCTCGAAACATGAGAAAAAGAAAAACAATAAGTTATAGCGTTAGCTGATAGCAAAAATAACCATTTTTCTTCTTCTTGCTCATTCGACGTTTTCTTCCTTGAAAGACCGTACCAAATAGAGGCACACTTTCTTTTGGGATTTCTTTGTTAATAACAACTTGCAATTGCTCAAAACCAATATTTTCTTTTTCAATCACAATGAAGTGCTCATTAACTTTCTCAACATTAGCATCAATCATGGAATTTCCTTCCTTATTTTCTATGACATCAATTGCCTACTAAAGTACGTCGTCTTCCAAACAGTCAATCTGTCATGAATAACATTAATATCATCTAAATGGGACTCGAGGAAATCTAAAATTGAATTCATGTCGTCTAATTCATCGAACACCTCTTCTTCCAGAGTCGTGATTTTATAACAAGTTTCAATTGATTCACTCTTTTCATCATCAAACATAATTTTTAGGAATGTGCAATCCCTCCAGTGTATAGAAATTGATGAATAAAATTTTAGAGTAGGACATGCTTGTAATTAGTTGTTTAGGTTGAGAACTAAGACAATGAGTTGTAGTCTATGAAAGCATGCAACAAAGCAGCGGACCACAATTGAAAGGCCAATGTGGACCACCTGGATGCAGACTACTACAAAGGGTTATGGATAAACAAGTGGGTCAAACATGGACAGCAAAAAACCACAAATGCTTTACGATCTAGGATCGAAGTCTCAGGATCAAAGTCACATCATAATGAAACAGTCTGTGAGCTACATGGCTGGCTTACAGCAGAGACAAAAACGTAGCAGACTGAAAGTGCAGCAGAGTTGATTGGTGAATGAACTGGGATCTGAGTAACGGTTATATCGAAGATTCGAAGTTCAAAAATCTGTATGAGGTTGATAGTTGTTGTGAGGAGGCCTGTCAACATCACTGAGGATTTGCACAGGGGACAAACAGACAGCTATCAACATAAAAAAAGTACAATAACGAGTTCTCATTCCCTGAGCCTACAAAAGGGGATTGACAGAGCTCAGAGAAGATTGACGACGATTGTGGATTTGTTTTGCAAGCAAGGAAAATCTCTCAAGTTTTGAGCGATCGTTCTCAAGAGTTGTGAAGAAATATCTGAGAAAGGAGTTCACTAGTCTGCACCAAGCAAAATATCTGTAGCAGAGCTTCTGGAGAAGAATTGTGCAACGATCTAGGTTCTAGCCTTAGCAAGTTTTGTACTTGTAAGGGGTTGTCTTGTAAGTCACAAACAAGAATATAGTGAACTCATCTCTTGGCCTGACCACACCGGTTACCAAGGAAGACTGGACTAAGCTTTCGTTGATCAATTGACAATGATTGTCTGACCCTGTATAAAAATCTTGTGCCCTTTACTTCTTTTCTTTTTGTTCTTAGAACTGTTAGAAAATAATCCAGGACACACGAGAGACAACCTTGATATGCTATTGTCTCTACTGCAGACTCATTCAACAAGTATGCAAAAGGTTAAGTGCATACTAGCCAAGGCCAGGCTGCACGGAACTGTGAAAATTTTTGAATAGCCTATTCACCC
The DNA here is from genome assembly GCA_035668315.1 of Drosera spatulata. Classification (NCBI taxonomy): domain Eukaryota; kingdom Viridiplantae; phylum Streptophyta; class Magnoliopsida; order Caryophyllales; family Droseraceae; genus Drosera; species Drosera spatulata. Next base: position 9,042 of record JAOVYX010003103.1, read on the forward strand.
CTCTCTAAGATATTCATTGTAAACTCTGTGATTTACAACATTAAAGCGTAATTCTTCATTGTCATTCCTCATGCAAAGAGTACTTTAATCAATATCAATTATTGATCTAGTTGTCCGTAAAAAAGGTCTACCCAAAAGAATTGATGATGAGTTAGATGAATCAATAGAATCTTTTTCCATTTTCAGCGCATAAAAATCAACTTTGAAAATCAATTTATCTACTTTAACCAACCCATCCTCAATTAAACCTTCACGACGAATTAAAAGTCCATTTGCAAGTTGTATTCTTACGTTTGTCAACACAAGAGGACAAAAGTCAAGAGAATCAAATTATGTTCACAAACGCTCCTAAATCAAGCACGCATTCCGAAATAGTAATTCCGTCAATAACTCATGGTATAGAAAATGCTCCAGGATCTTGTTCTTTAATGCTTCCTTTGTTTCTTGTGTTTTTATCATATTTCAATGTCATTGAGCTCACATTCTCTCTTGGGTTTAATGGTTGGGATTGAAGTTGGTTTGTTACTTAAGATTTAAGTTTATTGACTTCTTGAGCTAGTTGGCTTACTTGGCTTTCAACACTAGAAATACTTGAACGTATAACTTGTTCTACTCCGACACATTGCCTCCACAAGTTCCTCTAAAGATTGGTCGTTAGAGTTTTGAGGAATTTGGTTTGAATAATTGTTGTCAACGAACCCTGATGGAGGATTGTTGTAACTGATTGATTTGAAGTTTTGGTTATCAGTTCTCCATCTAAAGTTTGGATGATTGCCCACCCTTTATTATACGTCATATTTTGAGCATTTTCTTTCCTAGGAGGACCAGGAAAATTACTCATTGCATTAACTTCCTCATTGTCATAAAGAGTTGAGCATACAACAGTGGCATGATTAGGAGTAGAACAAATTCAACAAACTTTGACTTGTGCAATGTTGTTTTAATTTGTTTTAAACCATCAAGGTGATTAAATTCGTCAAACAATCAAGCCTTTGATTGGTAGAACTGGAAGAACTCCATACTTCATCAACTCGTGAGAGTTAACTGCCATCTTTTTAGGATTTGTCATTCAACTCGTGAGATCCTCATCGCAATTGAAGTCTTGAGAGTTAACTGCCATCTTTTCAGGATTTGTCATTCAACTCGTGATTGTTTATCTAAATTATCACCACCACATCCCGCGTCGACCAGACCACGGTCTGTGACCAAAAAATTTTTAGAAAATTGATGGTTTTGGCAGCTTGAGGCAAGACGTTCAAATCTTTCCCAATATTCATGCAACAATTCCACCTTCTTTTGATTTTTTGAAGTGGGAAAGTACTTATCCAAGAATAGGGATTGCATCGGTCCCAAAGTGTTAATGGTTCCTTTGGGTAAATCATAGAGCAAATTCTTAGCAGCATCTTGAACACTAAATGAGAAACCTTTAATTAAGCTTAATTACCTCATCATTCACTCTGTCCGGTTTCATAATCGCACACACTAGCCTAAATTCATTCATGTGCCTGTGTGGGTCTTCACCCTGAAGGCCAGGAAAAGATAGTAGTTTATGAAGATATCCAGAATTGAGTTTAAAATTTCCTTGTACATAAGGAAATACAATACACAAAGGAGGTTCATTATTATCATCATACTCAGCCATTTATCTTAATGTGCGATTATAAACTGATGGATTTGGAGGATTTTGTACATTTTGTGTATTTTGCACATTTTGAGCATTCACAGGTTCAGCCATAAAAAAAATGGAAAGATCTCTTCAATAGGTCGATTAGGAGCCATTTTTAGATGATGCTTCACCTCGTAAAATTGGTAAACTTCGTTCTTTGAATATTTTGAACCTTTTCTCCTGTTTTTCATCCACTCCTCAGTTGCATGCAAGATAATTAATTCCTGTTGAATATCAATAAAATAAATAGAGAAAATCAATAGAAAATAAATTAATTCACATCGATCCTAGGCTGCGGCCCTAAAATTTGATACAACCCGTCACAAAGTGAACCAAATTGAAATTTTGTACTACTTCACACAACACAATTATAACAGAAATGTAGAAGTGATGAGAACGAGTCGATCCCACAGGTAACGGTTTTTTCAGATTTTGCGAATTAAGTTATTTATCTACTAATTTTCTGTAAAATGGGGGGGGGGGGGGGGTTTGGATAAAAAAAAAAAAATA
>JAOVYX010003104.1:0-11216 GCA_035668315.1 Drosera spatulata
GATCCGCGACAAGTTCTATCCAGAGTCCTTGAGGGACGAAATGCGGGATGAGTTTACATTCCTGATTCAAGGAAACAGAATCGTTGCTGAGTAGTACGCTTCAAGGTTTACAACACTGTTGCGGTTTGTGCCTTCGTTCTACAGTACAAAGGCCGAGAGGAAGTTTTTGAAGGGTCTCAATTGGAGACTCAGAAACAGTCTGATGAGTCATATATTTGTATCTTATCAGCAAATGTATGACAAGGCTGTGAACTTGGAGCGATCTTATAATGAGAAGGACTCAGTTTTCGCAGAAAAGAAGCGCAAGTGGGAGGACGCCAAGGCGGGCCAGCCCGACGGATTTCGACACCCTGGTGCACCCCAGAAGACCTACCAGGGCGGACCTTCCAGTGAGCGTGGCACAGGGAGCAGGAAATCAGCCGGGGCGCACCACTTACCCACAGTATGGACAACGAAGTGGTCAGGGACAAACCCAGAGGGGGGCACTCAGTAACCGGAAAAAGTTTATGACTGAGGTGGTCTGTTACAACTATAGCAAGACAGGGCACATTTTTCGAAAATGCCAAGCTGATCGGGTAATCTGTTTTACTTGCGGGAGGAAGGATCACAGAAGATAGTTTTGCTTCCAAGGAGGCAACAGGGCTAAGAACGCAGCGGAGGGGCCTGCAGCCACAGGTCAGTCCGGAGCGCAAGTGTCAAGACCAGATAGGAACCAGCCCAGACCCCCAACAAGAAGGGTGTATTCAATGAATCCCTAGCAGACGCAGCAAGGCGGAGCTGCAGTGACCCGTAACCTTCAACTTCTCTTCCGTTCTGCTTGTGTGCTCTTTGATACTGGTGCAACTCAATCCTTTATTAAGTCTTTCCTTGAGAAGCACGGCATTGGGGCGAAACCCATGTCTAATGTGCTATACATCGGGTTGCCTACAGGAGATATTGTGGGATGCAGACAAGTAGTGTCTTATGTTTCAGTTAAGATAGGGGGTGGAAATTTTCCCATAGATCTTGTAGTGTTTGATTTGGGGGATTTTGATGCAATTCTGGGGATGTCATGGCTAGAAAAATATAGGGCTACCATAGATTGTGACAAGAAGATAGTTCGAGTCACTAGTCCTAAGGGTGAAAAGTTTGTCTATCACGGAAAAGGATCGAAACCTGGAGTGACAATCGTATTTGCTTTGACGGCAAGCAAGCTTCTGAGGAAGGGTTGCCAGGGGAACTTGTGTCACATAGAGGTCGCTGTCGTGGAAGAGAAAGGGATGTCAGAAATCCCAGTTGTGTGTGAATACCCTGACGTCTTTCTGGATGAAATTCCGGGAATACCACCCAGTAGAGAAGTTGACTTCTCTATTGAATTAATACCAGATGCAAACCATATATCCAAGACACCTTACCGTATGGCGCCGGCAGAGTTGAAGGATAAAAGACTCAGTTGGAGGATTGCTCGAGAAGGGGTACATCCGACCAAGTGTTTTACCTTGGGGCGCACATGTGCTCTTTGTCAAGAAGAATGACGGGAGCATGAGGTTTTGCATAGATTACCGGGAGTTGAACAAAATCACCATAAAAACTCTGTATCCACTGTCACGTATTGATGATCTCTTTGATCAGTTGCAAGGGGCAAAGGTTTACTCCAAGATAGACCTACGCTCTGGATATCATCAACTACGTATCAAATCCACAGACATTCCGAAAATAGCTTTCCGAACGCGGTATGGTCATTATGAGTTCGTTGTCACGCCTTTCGGACTTACTAATGTGCCTGCTGTGTTCATGGATTTGATGAATAGGGTCTTTAAAACCTATATTGATCAGTTCATTGTCGTCTTCATTGATGATATCTACTCCAAAACTCCATAAGATCATGAGAATCACCTTTGAACTGCCCTGCAAATCCTCAGAGAAAACCAGCTATATAGGAAACTCAAGAAGTGCGAGTTTTGGCTGGAAGAAGTTACCTTCTTAGGACATGTGATCTCAGAAGAAGATATCAAGGTTGATCCGAAAAAGATCGAAGCAGTGTTGGGGTGGGCTAGGCCTACAAGTGTGACAGAGATCAGAAGCTTTCTGGGGTTGGCAGGTTACTACCATCAGTTTGTGGAGGATTTTTCAAAGTTAGCCATGCCTTTGACTAGTCTTACAAGGAAGAATACGAAGTTTGTTTGGTCAGACAGCTGTGAGATGGCGTTTCAAGAACTCAAGAGACGTCTTACCTCAGCTCCGTACACTTCCCCTGGTGAAGAAGGGTTTTGTGTGTACAGCGATGTGTCCAAGCAAGGATTTGGGTGTATGCTGATGCAACACGGGAAGGTGATAGCTTATGTATCAAGGCAATTAAAGCCATACGAGCTAAATTACCCGACGCATGATTTGGAATTAGCCGCGGTGGTGTTTGCAATTAAGATTTGGAGGCATTACCTCTATGGTGTGTCTTGCAAAATCTTCACCTACTACAAGAGCCTAAAATACATCTTCACTCAGAATGAGTTAAACATGAGGCAACGAAGATGGCTGGAGTTACTGAAAGCCTATGATATAGATATTCAGTATCATCCAAGAAAGACGAACGTGGTGGCCGATGCTCTAAGCAGAAAAGTTCAGGGTACGGAAGGGAACTTGCATATGATGGGGATTACCCAGGATGTGCTAGTTGATGAGTTTCATAAGATGGAGATCGGGGTTCGTGTTTGGACAGCAATTGGAAGACTCTCTGAAATGCAAGTGCGCTTAAACCTCTACAAGAAGATAGCTTAAGCACAATTGACTGATGCTGCGTTTCAAAAGCCGAGCGAAGAAGCTCAGAAGGGAACAACAGCAGGGTTTGTGATTCATGAAGACGGATCACTGCGACTCCAGAATCGAATTAGTGTACCCAATGATGAGGTGCTGAAAATGAAGATTTTGAAGGAGGCTCACCAAAGCCTTTTTTTCGTTCATCCAGGGGGTAGTAAGATATACCAGGATCTGCGAAAGTGTTATTGGTGGAGCAATATGAAACGGAAGATTGTTGACTTTGTCAGCAAATGTCTGGTTTGTCAGCAAGTGAAGATTGAACATCAATGACCGGGTGAATTACTTCAATAGCTTGAGATACCGATACGGAAGTGGGATGCGATATCCATGGACTTCGTGATTGGTCTTCCTAGCACAGTTGGAGGGATGGACTCCATCTGGGTGATCTTGGATCGTTTGACAAAGTCCGCACATTTCCTACCAGTCAAGAACACGTGGAGTGTTGAACGATTGGCTCAAGAGTATATAAGGAGCATTATGCGATTCCATGGAGTTCCTAGCACAATAGTATCTGACAGGGACACGAGATTTCAATCTCGGTTCTGGCAGAGTCTGCAAGAAGCTCTTGGTATGCGGTTGAACTTCAGTACTGCCTTTCACCCAGCAACTGATGGTCAAACGGAACGTACAATACAGACTCTGGAAGATATGCTCCGAGCGTGTGCTCACGATTCTCAAGGCTCTTGGGATCACCATTTGCCGTTGGTCGAGTTTACATACAACAACAGCTACCATTCCAGTATCGGTATGGTGCTATTTGAAGCATTATACGGCAGTAAGTGTAGAACACCGGTGTATTGGAATGACATTCAAGATGTGGTTCAAGAATTAACGGACAAAGTGAAGCTGATTCAAGGGAGGATGAAAACGGCTCAAGATCGACAGAAGAGCTATGCCGATGTAAGGCGTAGACCTTTGGAATTTGAGGTCGCTGACCATGTTTTTCTGAAAATATCACCAACTAAAGGCGTTATGCGTTTCTGCAGGAAGGGAAAGCTCAGTCCTCGGTACATTGGGCCATTTGAAATTCTTGAAAGGGTTGGTGCAATAGCGTATCAGTTAACTTTGCCAGCTGATCTGTCTACTGTGCATAATGTGTTCCATGTGTCGATGGTTCGCAAGTATGTACCAAACCTGAGCCATATAATCTAGTATGATCCCGTGCAATTGACTCAGAGGATGACATACGAGGAACGTCCTCAAGAAATCCTTGATCGTCGTTTCAAGGTATTGAAGAATAAAACAATAGCACTGGTGAAAGTACTCTGGGCAAATCATCTGACTTCATAGGCAACCTGCAAAGTCGAAGAAATGATGTGGGAGCATTACCCATATTTGTTTAACTCATAAAGCACTCGACTCATGTTTCGGGGACGAAACATCCTAAGGTGGGGAGGATGTAAAGCCCCAGAAAATTGAAATCAAATATATATAAAAATTATGATCAAATAATAATTTGTAAATTAATAAATGTAACAAAATATGCGTTTCTTCGTTTATAATAAATTAAAAGTGAGAAACGAACCTCGTTTAAAAGTCTTAAGACGTAACGTACGCTCATAATTTTAAAACTCGTGACAAAGTTGGGATAACTTTTTATCATGGAAAAATATGAAAATTATACGTTAAATAACAACGTAATTTTTCGAGCGAGACGATAAATTTGGATTGATGGATATGGGAGGTACGGGGTTAATTAATACTGCGATTAAACGAATCGGGGATGCTTTATTTTAAATTCTCCCACCACATCTACCATCTCCTTTTCTCCATCACTCCACTAACCTAGCCACCACGCACCACACCAACTCCACCAAAGATCTCCATTAGTGCAAAATCCCACTTTCAAGCAATTCCTCTCCTTCTTATGCTTTTCTTTCCTTCCCTTGCCGTGCCTCTTTGCAAACCAACAACCGGGGCTGTGGAGCAGCATGGCAAGAAGGGAAAAACCAGCTTGGACAGCAAGAAAAATACGAGAGGAAGAAGGAAGGCAACAGCATAAGTACGTTCCGTTCAAAGAAGGAGTGGATCCGAGCTAGCCACACCAAGTCAAACCAGGCTCAAAACCGTTTTAACAAGAGGGTGAGTGCTGCAACTCTGATAGCTTAGTGTCATACAGTCCATTTGTAGCTAATAACAGAAGAAACGGTAAGGAAAACAAGCCACGGATGGTTGAATTGCGTTTATGAGCTAAAAGACGAGTTATGATCGTAAGACCTTGAAACCTAAGGTTTTACGTATCAAACAAGCCCAAAACTAAACAAACATGACAAGAACTAAATAAATATTATGTTTATGAAATTTTATATCATTTGCGATTGAATTGGTTGGGTAAAACGTGAAACATTAGCAAACCAGCCATACCAGTTTCTGAACAGCTTTAATAATAAAGATTAGAACGCATTTTGACCCTAGTTAGAGCCTGATTCAACAATTGAGTATTAAAACAAAGTTGTAGAGGACTTCCTAATGTTTCCAATGAATCAAGAATCACCCAATTTGGTTAAGAAACGAGAAAGTTATGTGCGTTTGAAGCTGAAAATCTGGAAAAATCATTGAACCTTCGAGGCATTTTTACTGCCAGCCCAAAAACGTGTTTTTCGATGTATTTATGCGTCGTTTCAACCCGTATGCTCCCTGTGACTATTAAAATACAATATTTGGATAAGAAAACGTGATAAAATATATGGTTAATTATATGCAGAGCCAAAAATGTTTAGTTTGAATAAAATATGTAATAGTTTGTGTATTACAAAACATACATGAATTACAAAATAATAGTGAAACGTACGAAGGCATACATAATATCGTAATGTACGTATTTGAGAACGTATAACGTACATAAATACCTAAAAAATTAATTAAAAAAATAATAAAAAAATATTAAGTTTGAATAAAAATACGTAATAAGTTACTTATTCTTACAAAGTACATAAAAATATGGAAATAACGGAATATTCATAAAGAATACGTAATAACGTACGGATCATATTTGTACTAATACAGGAACAGAAAAGATGATTTGATTTCACGAGTTAAAGTAAACAAAACAAAAACCTATCAATAAGATAACGTTTAGATTCCTGATTTGGATGCCGATACATGTTAATATAGTAGTTGTATATTAACTCGTGATGGGTAGTTTTGCCCTGTACGCTATGTTATGTTGCGTTGTGTTACGTTTGTATTTTTGTGTTATGGTATGATTGCATGGTAGCACTTATAGCTTATCGCAGTTCATGGTAACCTAACCCTGATAGTCCTAATGCTAGGGTTTGGGTAGGTTTTTCTCTGTTAACCCCGTTCGTTATATGATTGTGATAAAGATAAGTGCTAGGTTTACAAGGTTTGGCATATGATAATAGATAAAGGTTAGGGTTAGTATGGATTAATCCTATAAATGATGTCATGTTAAAGATGAACATGCAAAATAGGAATGAATTCATGAAAGGTGAGATTAACCTCCTACTTTGTTAATCCTACTGAGTTGTTACATTGTGGTTTGGTGATGATGCCATGTTAAACTGTACAGGGATGAGTAGTTGTGGCTAATCATTTTATACGCGTAGACAATCCTGTGAGATTGTTAGGTTGTGGGGTATCTCGCTGCAGGAAACCCTTGGACGTCGTTACAGGTTGATCCCCTGCTTCGAGTGACCCCGGACTTTAAACTTCTAGAAGAAGCTATGGATTTACATGTTTAGCCAAGGCCACAGTGTTAACAAGAGGATATCTGTGGCCTGTCTTATATGTTAATTGTATGACTAACTTTGTTGTGTTTTCAGGACAGATTGTTCTCTCTTTCTTTCCTTTTTGTGCTTCCCCTGAAGAGGGGGCCGGCACGTTACTGAGCTCATATAGCTATGACGTTGCTTTTCTCTTGTCTTTCTATTTTTTTTTACTTTTCAGGTGCAAGAAATGAGGAAGGATATTGATTAAGATCTGATTTATAATGTAATATTGATATTTGCGACTTAATTTCTCAATTTGTTTTGTCAAATGTATAACAAATAAGTGCACTTGTGGACTTAGATTCCTGATGCTTAAAGTGTATAATTATTTAAATTTTAATCTGTGCTAAGTTAAGTCAAATTACATTGTTAAGGTTTGTGAGATCTTAGCGACAGTAATGTCACGAAGGTTTTCAGAAAATGACTTGAAAATCGGAATGTTAAAAAGATAGTGTCCAAGCATGGGCTCATCCTGTGAATGATGGCTAAAGGTAGGATGGAGATAAAAGATAAGGTTGAGTAGTATGGAGTGGCAGGGTGATGCTCGTTGTGTGCTACGCAATGGGGTGGTGAAATTATGAACCATGTAGTCTTTTAATACCCATATATGTTGGAGATTATAAAGCTATTGCTGGAACGATGGAATCTGAAGCAAAGGCCTTTGGTTTGAAGAGAGTGGTTGAGTTGGATGGTACGAGTGGCTCGAGGAAATACCAGTAAAGTGAGGGATCGTAGAAGACTCAATGTTGTTTTGGTTTATGAGGTGTGGATGGAAAGGAATAAGAGATGTTTCATGGTGAAGTCCCACAATCTGAATGTAGTATGGCATCGAATTATTTCTTATGGTGTACTTTAATGTCTTATTCTTGATGTATAAATAAATATTATGACAGATCAGATTTGAGGTTTAAAAAATGAGGAAGTGATGTGAGCTGTATGGCTGTGCCAAAAACTCTTGTAATGAATTTTTTATAAGTATTAGAAAAGCGCAACGGTTATCCTTAAAACAAACTTCAACTCTAAAAATTAATATGTTTTTATTGAAATTCTAATACGTCAATCGAAAAGAGGTAGTGCACTTGAATACTAATGCATATTAGAGAAAAGGAAAGTTGTGAAAAATTTGAGTACGTTACGTACTTATGGAAATAAGCTACAAAATTTAAGAAGAGGAATTTGAGTTGTCGAAAATATTAGGCAAACGAAGTGAACTTCAACGGATGTGGACGAACTCAAAGGCGAAGTAGATTCTAGTGATCGAATCTCGGTTAAAAAAGAGTGATATACTATCTCGTCCTATAATTATTGTAACGTTTTTATCTCATCGTATTTTATATACGTAATTTGTGGGGTTTCGTTATTCATTTAAATGGATTTAAATTTTTTATTGGTACACGGTTATAGTATATAACATGTATTATCATCAACGTTTCATAAATTTTCTCAAAAAATATTTGATCGTTTCGTAACACTGATCAAAATTTTTATCATCATGCGTGTCCGATAAAAATTTAGAAAACTATGAAAACCAGAGAAATTAAGCTGATGAATTGATGTAGGGTATTTATAGGAAATTTGTAGAATATATTTCTACCTCTAGAAAAAATATTTTTTATCATTTTGATCTGATTGGTAATTAACTTAAAAAAAAAACCTTCCATATCTAATTTTCCGTTCACACACTCTCCAATCCGAGACTGTAACACATCACTGCGAAAAATATAGAACTTCTCTCACATTTCATTCCCACACACCCCGCACGTGCCTTTACCCTTCCCCATCGCCGGAATCCTCTCCTCTCATCTCACTCTCATCACTCTTCCCCCAAAAAATCCCCAAATCAAATCAATCTCAACCCCAAACCCTAATTTCCCCAAAAATCTCCAAATCCACCTCTCAAATCCTCTCAAATGGGCTCCGTCACCTCAACCATGGCGGCGAAGTTCGCGTTCTTTCCACCAACGCCGCCATCGTACGGGATCTCCGTCGACGAGGCAACGGGGAAGCTGAGGATGACGGAGGTGACGGAGAAGGAGAACGCGGATGTGCTGAGGTTGAAGACGAAGAGGGGGAACGAGGTGGTGGCGGTGATGGTGAGGGATCCGACGGCGAAGCTGACGGTGTTGTATTCGCATGGGAATGCTGCGGATATTGGGCAGATGTATGAGTTGTTCTGCGAGCTCAGTTCTCACCTGAGGGTCAATCTCATGGGGTCAGTGAGCTGAGATTTTAGGGGGGATTTGATTCGATTTGAGGTTTTTTTTTGGTGTTTGATTGTTTGAATTTAATTGGAGGGGATTTGATTTGAGCTTTTTCGGGTGTATGATTAGATTGAATTGGATTGAGTTGAACTTGAGCTTGAAAATTTTTTGGGTTAGGGTTTGAGATGGTCCATGAGTGACTGAGTGTTGATTTGGGTACTCATAGTGTGGTCTATTTGGTTACTTTTGATATGGGAATGTTTCTTTCTTGAATTGTGTTGATTCTTTGGTAGTAATTTGTAAGTACATGATTAGTTGTTGTTTAGTATGAACGAGGTTAATGGGTTGCTAAAAATGGGATTCTTGAGGAATTAGGAGTGATTTGGGGTTTGTTAGTTGTGTGGTGGGGAGCTGGGTATTGATTAGTCATTCATACGAGAGAACTAATATCAGTACCATGTACTATATGTGGAGTCATGGAGGAGCCCTTTTGATTGATATTCATTAATGGTTCCATTACCATAAAGGAGTTCATTTTATATTGAGGATCGGCCAGGATGGAAACTATTGTGCATAGTGCGCCGTGTGGAATTTGTGATCCCTACCTTTTATATGTCTAGAGGAGTACCGATGTTTTTCGTTTCGAGAACCACAAAGTCGTGAATTTATCACTTGAAATACATATCACAAACCTTGCACCTGCATTACACGTATTTAGCACATTGATACTTGAGCTGCCGCTAGAGGAGTGAATTGCTACTAGGTTGGATGCAATTTAACGGGTGATCAAACTGGAATTGCTCTTGTGACTTGTGAGTGATTATTCTTTTCCGTTGTGCAGATATGATTACTCTGGGTATGGGCAGTCTACCGGGAAGGTGTGCCGTGGTCATTTCAATATGTACGTGATTCATTTATAAACTTTTGCATATGCTGAAAATGCGATGTCTTGGTTTACAGCCAAGCGAGCAGAACACGTATGCGGATATAGAGGCTGCATATAGATGCCTTGTTGAAAAATATGGCGTGAAGGAGGAGGATGTTATCTTGTATGGGCAGTCTGTTGGTAGTGGACCCACTCTTGATTTGGCGACTCGGCTGCCAAAGCTGAGAGCTGTGGTTCTTCACAGTCCTATTATGTCTGGGCTTCGGGTTATGTACCCAGTGAAGAGGACTTATTGGTTTGACATATACAAGGTAAGTTGTAAAACTAAAATATGATCAGCTTCTGATCATTATGGTTAAATAAGACATCTCAGAGATTTATTTCTCCTAATGAGTTGCTTTCTCTATGGTGCAGAACATTGACAAAATACCATTCGTCACCTGTCCTGTTTTGGTGATCCATGTAAGTTCACATTTTGTTTTGGCTTGTGTGCACAATCTCACTTGATGGGATAAAGGCTTGATTTGTTGTTGTTGTGTGCATAATCTCTTTCATTGTCTCGTAAAAGGAAATACGTTAAAACGTGAAACTAGTGAGGGATGAGTGTTGATTGTATACCCTTTCAGGGAAAGTATTTGTTCGTTAACATCATTCCTTGGCAATTTCCTGCTATTCAAATGTGATCATCTCTACTGAACCCAAATCAAACGAGAAAACTCAAGTGTTTGTTGAAATTCTGTCTCCGTAACCAACAATGCGAGTATGAACATAACTAAAGTCTATTGGCTCTTTGTCATGTTGACTGTACCAACATATCCCCTTCCGTTTATCCTTATTGTTTTTTTACTTTAGGGATCAAATTACCACTGTTTGAGATCTTGAAAAAGAAGAAAGAGTTTTAGGGAACCAGTAATACAGGAATGTGTGCGCTGTGTGGAGCAGAATCATTGAGGAGGCACCTCTATCTTATGTTTAATCTAGAGATAGATCGGTAAGACTTTTATCAGGTATCTCTGGCCCAATTCTCAACTGACATAGTATCTTGTGCCATTTGGAACTGTGCAGACAACCAAAGACCAATTCATTCCATTCTGCTATACACGAACAAGATTATTATCCGGCACATGTATATGCTTTTCCTATAATGACTTTATGACATGTCATAATGGTGAAACTCGGAAGTTATATTTCTATTTCAAGAAATGGCCATTGGACTCCATGATTCTACACCATGTCATGGGCTAGGAAGTTTGTTTCTTGATGATTTCATTTTCATCTTTTTAAGTGAAACCGACAATAGTTCCCTTGAGTTGTGGAGAAATTAGAAATTTGCACTATTAGAGAAAGTGGAAGACTTGTCCTGGTCCAACAACTTAAGTCACGAGTATTGGAATTTCCATACTATTATGCTTCCTTAAAACAGAAGGTCGTACGCTTGTCGAATTCAGCAGACTAAAGCTTTGCTGCAAGTCATGGAAGTTTCAATATGCATTCGTATATCTTTGTTTTTTGGAAATCATAAATTAACTTCTAGAATTAACATTTTCAGTCACAATTTGGCTGCTTGAACTCATATGAAGTTATTACATTCTATAAAGTCTGGCT
>JAOVYX010003105.1:0-11216 GCA_035668315.1 Drosera spatulata
AGGTAACTTGTAAGTTAAGTCCATGTGTGTAAGTTTCTTGTACAACTCAAACTTTTGACTTGTAACAACTATGGTCATCATATCAAAGACGTTCTTGTCGATGTGAATCTTTGCCAGCGTCAACAGCTCATCTTCTACTACTTCCCGCAGCCAATGATATCTCACATCGATATGCTTTGTGCGAGAATGATATGTCCAGTTTTTGCTCAAATTTATGGTACTCTGACTATCACAGTAGATCATATACTTTCTCTGTTTCAAGTTCAGCTCTTGGAGAAATCTTTTTAACCATGACATTTCTTTTTCTGCTTCAACAGCGGCTATATACTCTGTCTCAGTTAATGCAATATATTTTTGCTATTTGGAATGTCATGAAATAGCTCCCCCTATAAAAGTAAACAAGTACCTCGAGGTCGACTTTCTACAATCGAGGTCTCCCGCCATATCTACATCTCTATACCCTTCCAAGACCGGTTCTTAACACTACACAAAATTAGGTAGTTTTCCACGGCTTAAAATTAGGTCGCAAATTTTTCGACCAACGAATCTGTGTCTGTCACAAATAAAAGATTTCTGACGGACATTGCTATCCTTCACAAATTTTCGACGGAAAAAGAGAACCCGTCACTAATTTCTGACGGACAAATGTAACCCGTCACTAATTTCTGACAAAAAATACATAGTCGTCGGAAACCTTTTAATCTAGATTAGGTAATCAAGCCATTTCTCACCGGCGTTTACTCTGGATCTCCTTCCTCATCGAATCACCACCACCCCGAAAAAACCCAAGCCGCCACCAACCCATCTCACACCATCATCGCTGTTGTCTTTCACGATCTTCGACGTCTACTCTAGGATCGAATAGGAGCCAGTCCAGGGCGATTTCCTCTTCTCCGGTGGCGGTTCTTTCTCTCTCGACAAGGTTCTTGATTTCGATCGAACTCGTGGACATTTGTTAGTCCTGCGACGGAGGTTGTTCGAATCGCAGCTGCTCAAACCTGGTCTTGTTTTGTGAGTTTGAGGCTGTTCTTCGCGTGACGAGAAGGGATCTGGAGAACACCCTCGACTCCGGCCAATCCACGACGGTTGTTTTGAGATCCGATTTGTATCGAGCCATTTGCTGGCCAACTGAGATATGTGTGTGAGGTATGGAATGTAATGGGTTTGAATTTAACTTCAATTGTTTTTAATGTAACTTTAATTGGTACTAAATTGTCATGTGTTCGAATTCTTTGTGTTTGGTAGTAAATTGGTTCAAGTTGTGACTGTGGGGATTGAAGGTGTATCCGTGAGATTTGTTGCTGCGGGGATTTGTGGCTGTGGTGCTCGTAAAATTTGCATCATCCCCGAAGTCAGGTAGCTACTCCATTTCTCATCCTCATTGAAACCTTATAGCATTATAGGTTAGAGCATTCGAGGTGGGAGTAGCGGTGCCGGTGGGGATCTGTGGCGGTGGGTTTTGATTAAATGTTGTTTGGATTATTATTGAAGGGGCCGTTGGAAAATTTATACTAAATCCCAAATCGATTCATTCCAAAAGGAGAATCCGGATCTCTTGGAATTTGATTAAATGTTTTTTCTTGTTTCTTGAAAGCTGTATTTGATTTGAGTTTGTATTGGGTTCTAGATCGGGATTGCTTTCAATATTGTCTTTGTGTTGGTTTCGTCCTCTTTGTCATCGTCTACAAAGTAAAGTTCTCATTGTCAATGTTTTGGTTTGTTTTTTGGTTGGTGTTAAGTGTATCTGGATGATGATGTTTGGGTAGTTTTCGGCTTGTTTGCTAGTGGGGGTGTTTGGGTCGGCATTTGTGTTTGGATTGCAAATGATGCATTGAGCTCGACAGGTGTCATTCTCATAGTTGACTTCGACATAGCTTATGGTTGTATTTTTTTTTTCTTTTTTGTTTTTTTTTTTTGTTTTTTTGATTGTCTAATGTTCCATAAGTTCAACATCCTTATTAATTCTTTTTTTGTTTCTATCGGACTAATTATACATCAAAATGACCTGCTATTTTTTAACTCTCATACCGAATCTAGAACATGAATATATTATTATGTTTTATGTGTCAATAGTATTTTTTTAAAAAAATTGAAAGGATAAATTTTTAATGAAATGCAGAAAGCATGTCGGGCAATAGAGAATGGATGTACGAAAGATTGATTGGAAACAAGTCATCTCCTATTTTCGTTGCCAAGGTTGATGAGTTCATTGAATATGCAATTGCACACAATCCTTTCAACTCTCCTGGATACTGAAGTGTCCTTGTGTGAAGTGTGTCAACGTTCCTCTTAAACAGATAGATGAAATCAAAATAGATCTATATAGACAGGGTTTCAAACCGGGTTATGAGTGTTGGACACATCTTGGAGAGGAACCTGAGTCAAGTGATCTTATGCTTGGTGCTTCCACCTCAACAAATACGGAGCCCATGCAATCCTCTTTTCGAAATATGGTTGACGATGCATTCGGACATGTGTACATGGATAATGAGCATGAGAATGTTGAGCAGAATGTTTTAGAAGATTCTCTTTCACAATATGAAGTTTTTTTTTTTTTTTCAATGTTGCAAAATGTTGAGATGCCATTATACAGTGGATGCAAGGAATCTCTTTTATCTGTTGCTGCTTGGGTTATGAATATCAAATGTCACTACAATCTTCCACTGAGAGCTGTTGATAATATACTGGACATGGTCAAAGATATACCTCTTGAGGGTAATGTCATGACTAAATCATATTATGACACCAAGAAATTGCTTCAGTTGCTAGAGATGCCGGTGATGAAGATCCATGTCTGTGAGAATGGATGTATGCTATTTTGGAAGGAAAATACAGATTTAACGGAATATAGTGTGTAATTCTAGCCGTTACAAGAGAACCGGTATAGACAAGCTGGTACCCTTGAAGGTTATTTGATATTTTCCTATTATCCCGAGATTACAAAGGTTGTATGCAGCTTAACATACTGCTTCAGCAATGTACTGGTATGCTGAAAATCGCCGACCAGACAGCATCATGTCACATCCTTCAGATAATGCAGCTTGGAAGCATTTAGATGCTACATTTCCTTTCTTTGCTGCTAATCCATGAAATGTTCGTCTCGGCCTCTCAACTGATGGATTTTCTCCATTCAGAAAGTCGACAAGGCAATACTCTTGTTGGTCTGTTATGCAAACTCCATATAACCTGCCGCCCGCATTGTGTATAAAGCGACAATTTTTTTTTCTCAGCTTAATCATTCCTGGCCCATGTAGTCCCAAGGAAAACATAGATATATATCTACAGCCACTGAGAGATGAGTTGAGAGATTTATGAAATGACGGCGTGACTACTTATGATGTGTATCGCAAGCAGAATTTTCAGATGAGGGCTGCTTTGTTGTGAACTATAAGTGATTTTCCAGCATATGCGATGTTATCAAGATGCGGTATTACAGGTCATATGGCATGTCCTTATTGTATGGAGAGTACAAAGTCTTTCAGGTTGAAAAATGGTAGAAAATAGACGTGGTTTGATTATCATTGATGTTTTCTCCCAAGTGATCATGTGTTTCGCAGGAACAGGGTGGACTTCATAAAAAATCGGGTGGAACATGATGTTCCTCCGCCTTTGGTGTGTGGAGATGAAATTCTGGCACGCCTATCAAACATTCCAATGACAGTTGAAACAATGCAGGATATGCAAGTGGAAGGGTTGCATAGAGATCACAATTGGAGTAAATGAAGTGTATTCTGGGAGCTTCCTTATTGGAGCAAGTTGTTGATCCGACACAATCTTGATGTGATGCACATTGAGAAAAATGTTTTTGATAACTTGTTCAACACAATTATGAATGTTCCCGAAAAAACAAAGGATATATCTTCTGCTAGGATGGATATGGCTGATTTGTGTAGGCGATCACATCTTTTGTTGCAACAAAATGCTAGAGGAGTTTTGACAATGCCGCCTGCTCCTTATGTGTTGCAAAAAGAAGAAAGAGTTGCACTATGTAATTGGATAAAAGAGTTGTAGTTTCCTGATGGCTATGCTCTAACATAAGTAGATGTGTTTGCAGAGATGAACCTCGACGATATGGAAGCCTGAAAACTCATGATTGTCACGTGTTCATGGAGCGTCTTATACCTGTAACTTTTAAGGAGTTATTTGCACTAAATATGTGGAAAGCATTCACAGAGTTGAGTTTATTTTTTAGAGGACTTTGCTGCAACACCATTCGTGTTGAGGATATGCAGCGGTTAGAAGAAGAGATACCTATCATCCTGTGTAAATTAGAAAATATTCTCCCTCCAAGCTGGATTAACTCCATGGAGCATCTTTCAATTCATTTCTCGTATGAGGCACAGTTATGTGGACCAGTGCAATACAAATGGATATATTTTATGGAGTAGTACGTGTGAGAATCTTGTAAAATTTTTATCCTAGCATGTTATGTATGTCTTTGCACGCTAAATACATTTCATGCTTTTGATTACAGATTTCAATTTCACTTGAAGAATAAGGTTAAAAACAAAGCAAGGGTGGAAGATTCTATATGCAATACTTATCTGATGGAGGAGATTTCTAATTTTTATAGTCATTATTTCGCTGATCATGTTGACACAAAGACTAAAGACAACCCGCGGAATTACGCTAGAGGGATTAATGATGCAATAGAGAAAAATCTTCCAGAAGTGTTCAAGAATAAAGAAAGAGGGTATGCTCCGAATGATGGAGAACCAGGACATCTATCAGATCGTAATTATGAGACGGCACATCGCTATGTGCTGAACAACTGCGGCTTACTAGGAGAATATGAATGGTAAAAAAATGATCAAATCTTATTGATATATTTTGGCAATGATTTTTGAGTTATGTTTTTGATATGTGACTTTATTCATATAGGCGGTTTGAGCGGAAAATGATTACGTGTAGACAAGTACGATCGACTGATGAGGTTTGGAGTAACTGTCACGTACAATTCTCCTCATGGTTTAAAAACTATGAAAGTATGATGATTTATAAACGTACCTGTAAGACATAATGCGTTTTAGAGAAAGCGATTATCTCACTTACCAGAGGATGATTTTGACTTCCTTCGCAGGTTTTAGAGAATAATGTAATTGACGACATGATTAGAGCACTTGCTCTTGGACCAAAGAAAAGAGTCCAATTATGTGAGCATTACTACATCAATGGGTTCAAATTTGATACTTTTGCACACGGAGAGCATAAAGACACCATCAACTATGGTGTGTACCTTAAGAGCAATTGAGCAAGGGATTTTTATGGCATTCTTCATGGCATTTATCAGTTGGTATATAATGGGCCGAATAGATCTTATGTCATGATTCTATTTAAATGCAAGTGGTTTGTTCCTCGTGCTCGGGGTACGAATGTGCATCCATCTTATAAGTTGGTTGAAATAAATAAGATGAAAATAGTTCACTATTATGATCCCTTTGTGCTAGCATATCAAGTACAGCATGTGACCTATACAACATACCTTGGGGTAAAAGGGGATCGTAAGGACTGGATGACTGTATTTAATATCAAGGCAAGAGCTTTGATAAATGCTCCAAATGATGACACAGATTTTCAAGACGATGTGAATGTCGAACAACCATCTCTCTCCGAATTAGACATTGAAGAAGATGATGCTGAAATGGACGAGAATATGGATGAAGAAGAGCCAATATTAGGTAGAGAAGATGAATCAGATGAGGCTGAAGAATCCGACGAGTAGATTTATGATGAAGACGACGATGACGTTGATGATGAAGATGATGATCAGGATGAGGATGATGATCACATATGAGGATTTTTTTTTCTCTCATGATGTTTAGGAATGGGGGTTCGATGAAATATTTTCTTTCAATATGTACCTATACCTGCAATTTTTTTTTTCAATTTTCTTTTATGAAAGATTTTTTGTGTTTTATGTGTAGTGTATTGTTTGATGTTCCTTTCATGTCCTATATTTCTATCATATTTATCTATACAGATGCCTTTGCAGAAAGGTAAGAATAAGGGTGTTGTCAAGTCTACTAGTGACCATAGAGCTGGGCGATCGTCGATGCACAGGGATATAGAGAGCATTAGGGATGGACGTTCTGTCCCCATGGGCCGAGCTAGTCATTTTCCTCACTTGTCATCACGATTGCGTGACAAAAACACATGAAAAACCTAAAAACATGATTTAAGGTCATTTCAAGGCTCTTTTGATAGATTTTTGGATTTTCAAGTTATTGGTGGCTATTTTATTGCGTTTTTACCACTTTTCATTCGTTTTGGTGCGTTTTGAAGAGATTTGAGTTGTTTTTATGGTGACTGATGAGATACATGATGATGATGACGGTCGTTTTGATGGTGATGATCATTTCGATGATACTGATGATGATGCTGATGTTGGCCGGTTTCTAGATGACCCTGTGAGAGGTTCTGTTCCATCTCATGGTGATGCATCTGCCCCAGTACATGCAGATGAGATAGCAAATCCGTATGCTCAGTTTGTTTTATCGCATGGTGGTTTATGGTATATATTTCATACATCTATTCATTTCATTAACTTTATATTTTTCCGTAGTAATAGGTTTTTTTATATTTTTATCTTGTATGCCTCTTAATTATTTGCAGGATTAATCGTTCAAAGGTATCAAGATCTATTGATAATCATATCAGAGCCTATTTCGATGGACCATACACGACATTTAAGGAGATGCCGCTGCACACCATTGATCGATGGTGGGGCGATTTTAAGGTATAATTTTTTTTATTCATTTGTACATAACTAATATTCTCCTAAATATACTAACATAAAATATATGATATTTGTAGCATGCTTATAGATGGGACTAATTTCACGGGGCCGCATTGAGGCGAGAGTGGGAGCATTACATCACTAACCGGCTATCACGCCTGGTGCATGATCTCTCTCTGGTGCCTTTGAGTCATGCAGTTCCATGGTGCAATATGGAAATTTGCACCCAATTGCTTGCTAAACGCAACCATCCAGATTTTCAAGAAAAGTCAAGAAGAAATAGGAAAAACAGAAACAAGAGGCCTAGCCTTCACTGTGAGGGATCCATCTCGACCACTGAGTTGAAGTTTAAGATGATAAATTTCCTTTTGTCAATGTTGTTTTAGTACTTTCATTTTTTTTTCTCATAAGTTACTAATTTTAGTTCCCCTGATTTGTCTATTTTTTTAAGACTGTAGAGTTTGATCTTGAGCCTTCAGCACCCGAGATGTTTACTCGATCTCGTATGAAGAAGCAAACTGGTGCTTCAGACGAGGGATCTTCATTTGTTGATGAGAGGGCTAGGGAAATATTGGTATGTATTTAATTCAATGTTTTTGTGGTTTAGATTTATAAATGTCAAAAGATTTATTAATCTTGTTTTGCAAGAGAGTTATGCTGCTAGGCTAAGGGAATATATAGAGGAGCACGGGATTCAAGACCCGAATGATGTACCCTTAGATGTGCAGAATCAACTTTATCTTGATGTTGTTGGGTGGAGAAAGGGGACTGTATTTCGATTGGGTTCAGAAGTGAGTTTTTAAATACAGCTCCTAATTCGTTTAGTTATTTACATTTTAAAACTTGTTAATTTACAATATTTGTTATTGTTGAAACGCATACGTGAGCGCTATTACGAGAAACCACGATCTGGTTCTTCGGTGAACACCAATGCCACCCTGACAGTGGAGTTGGAGCAGACAAAGCGTTTCCTTACCGAAACGAGATCAGAAATTGCTGTTTTGAAGGAATAAAGCAGTCAATGGCAACAAATGATTGATTTCATTGCCCATCTCTCGCAGTAGGAGAACTATAAGGATTTGTTCTCGCGTCTTGGTTTTACTCCTCCCCCTCCGCCACCGCCATCTTGTGGTCCTCTTTGTTGATTTTCAGACTTATGTAAGGATTATATACATTTTCTTGGCATTTTGGAAATGTGGATTACGTATCTGTTTGACAAATGTACTTGTTTAGGATAATTAATGTATGCTGGACATGGTTGAATATGTAATTTCTTGGGACAATATGAGTTTGGTTGTATGTGAAATATGTTGGGAGCCTAAAAACAGGTTCCGTATTGAATTTTGTTTTCAAATTTCCGACGACAAAAGAAAATCCATCGCAAACATTTTTTTTTTTAAAAATGAAATAGGGTTCTAGACGGAAAGGGTTGCCGTCACAAATTTTCAACGGAATCCGTCATAAATTTTCGACGGAAAAAACTTTCCGTCACAAACATTTGTGACGGAATTGACCACGTCGTCTGAAATTTGTGACGGAATTGACCATGTCGTCGAAAATTTGTAACGGCATTCTGCTTTTCGTCGGAAATATGTGTTTTCGAAGGGGTATTTTTCGATGACTTCTTTTTCGTCACAAATCCTTTGGAAAATAATGTTTCCGACGAAAAACAGTGTTTTTCTGACGACTGGTACCTTGTAGTGGAACCTCCAAAGCATAAACACAACTTGAAGCTGCCTTTTAAGTATTTGAAGATCCATTTCACAGTTTCACAATAATTTCTTTTCAAGATTATCAAGAAATCTGCTGACAACACTGACTGCTTAAGCAATGTCTGGTCGTGTACACACCATGACATACTTATTTCTTGAATAACTGCTGTTTCAACTTTTCAATCCTGGTGACATCCTACCCGGTGATCAACATATCATCAACATAAAGGAGAAGAACAATAAACTTGCCACAAGGAATTCTTCTGAAGTATACTCAAGAATCTACCTTAATTCATCTGTATTTCAGACTCAGAATAAGTGAATCAAACTTCTTGTACCACTAGCATGGCACCTGCTTTAATCCATAAAGACTCTTCTTCATCATGTACACGATATGTTCTTTTCGTTTTACTTCAAATCCCTCTGGTTGCGTCATGTAAATTTCTTCCTTTAAGTCACCATGCAGAAATAGAGTTTTCACATCTAACTGCTCAATCTCAAGATCCATGCTAGCTGTTAAACCTAGAATTGTTCATATAGATGTCATCTTCACAACTGGAGAAAATATCTCATCAAAGTCAATGCCCTTCTTTTGCCCAAATCCTTTCACTACCAGTCTAGCTTTGTGCTTTACAAGGTTGTCATTTGCATCCCTTTTTACCTCGAAGATCCACTTGTTCTTCAATGCTTTTCTACCCTTAGGATGCGCTACCAACTCATAAGTTTGGTTCTTATGCAAGGAATTCATCTCCTCCCGCATAGATTGCATACACTTGTCTTTGTCACTGTGGATCACTGCTTCGTGGAAGCATTTTGGCTCCCCTTCATCAATGAGAAGAATGTACTGGGAAGAAAGATATCTCTGTGAAGGTCTACGCTCTCTCGCAGATCGTCTGAGAAGAGGTTTTGCAATCTCTGTTGCCTGTGGGGCCTGCTCCCCTTGATCAATAACTTCATGTGCTGGAAACTCATCTACTGGCATCTCAGCTTCTGATAACCCTGCTTCTGACAAAGTTGTTTTTGACAGCTCTTGATTCTCATGATCAAGATATTCTTCATGAACCTCTTCTTCATCACCAGCATCATTTGAAGAAGTAGAAGGGGATGTTGGATAAATCACAACATCCTCTGCACGACTAGGTTGCTCAGTTTTCTCAAACTGTGAAATGTTCTCTGTTTCGTAGAATATCACATCTCTATTTCTGAAAATCCTCTTCTTTTTAAGTTCCCCGAGCTTGTGTCCGAACTCCTCATTTCCATATCCCAGAAATATGCAAGGAACAGTTTGCCATCAACCTTTGACCGTTACTCTTTGGGAACATGTCCAAAAGCCTTGCACCCAAATACCTTCAGATGAGAGCAAGACACATTCTTACCTCTCCACACTCTTTCTGGAATGTCAGAGTCAAGAGCAGCTGATGGAGACCTTTTGATCAAGTAGCAAGCAGTGCTAATAGCTTCTCCCCCGAAAGATTT
Source organism: Drosera spatulata (assembly GCA_035668315.1). NCBI lineage: Eukaryota > Viridiplantae > Streptophyta > Magnoliopsida > Caryophyllales > Droseraceae > Drosera > Drosera spatulata. The sequence continues at coordinate 9,925 of JAOVYX010003105.1, forward strand.
TGGCAACATTGCCATCTTCAACAATAATGCGGTTGTATCTTTCTACAATCCCATTGAACTGCGGTGTTTCAGGAACTATCTTCTCATGTCTAATGTTAAATCTGGAACAGTACCTCTCAAAATCTCTGGATGTATACTTTCCACCATTATCATTACGAAGACACTTGAGCAGCTTTCCAGTTTCTCTTTTTATCATGACATGGAACTGCTGAAAATACTGAAAAACCTTATCCTTAGTCTTCAACAAGGACAACCATAACTTTTTTGAAGCATCATCAATAAAGGTGACAAAATATCTGTTGTCTAACATTAATCGGACCCCAAACATCATAATATACCAGTTCCAACAAATCTGATTCCTCTCAAGATGTTTCTAGAATGAGACCCTATGCTGCTTGCCAAAAATACAATGATCACATGTATTTAAAGTCATATCTTTGGCAAATCAAAGACCTCTTTGCAAGAACTTTTGTCACTCATGTGACCTCGTCTCATGTGCCATAAATCTGATGAGATTCATCATCTATAACATTCAACCCAGTATTCTATATCTTTACTCTAGTGTTATAGAGAGTACAACAAGTTTCCCATTTGACAACAACTAAAGATCCCTTGGTGAGTTTCCACTTTGCATTACTAAAAGTGCTCTCAAAACCCTTTCTATCCAAAGCAATCCTAGAGATCAGATTCAGTCGTAAATGTGGAACATATCTCACATCCTACAAAGTCAAGGTGTAGCCCATGTTGGTAATCAAGCTAACATCACCAATTTTCACTATGCTGCAAATACTGGAATGTCCCATTTTCACACTACCAAAGTCTCCTTCTTTGTACTTTGTGAAGAATTCTCTGTCCGGAGTAGTATGATAAGATGCCCCTGTGTCAATAACCCACTCAACATGGTGATCGGACATATGTAAACATTCATCCTTACCAAAAGAAAAAAAAAATCAATACTTTATTGGTTCCTGTAGTAGTGGTGTTTTTGTCGTCATACTTCTTGTGACTGTTGTCTTCCTTCTGCTCTCTTTTTCAGACTCGATAATTTCTCTTCATGTGTCTCTCAATCCCACAATGATAACACTTGAGCCTTTCTTTGGACTTTGACCTGTTCTTTGACTTTTCACGGCTCTTGTCTCGATCATGACCTTTAGCCAACTTATCATTGCTCCTCCCCCTATTCTTTATGACAAGTACTTGTGCATCATCTGAACTCATGACAGCGACGGTCTGGAGGATAATAATGAAGAATTACTTGAAGACACAAGCACAGAAAGTGACGAAGACGACAC
>JAOVYX010003106.1:0-11216 GCA_035668315.1 Drosera spatulata
CTAAACCATATATCAGTCTCACGATCATCATCATGAGTCAACAGAAACACTGCCCTTCTTTCCATTTTGTTATTTCACAGATCCCATCCTCTTGTTTGTCAGTATTATTGACAACCACCCAATACATCTTTCAATTACTCCTTACAGATGCAACATCTTCAATTGCCTAAATCCCCCCCTCCCCAACCACACACACACACACACTTTTTCTCTACCGCTGATGTCTACATTAAGTACTTACTCCCCTACATTTCCTCTATCCTTCACTAGATGTCTAGAAACAAGGGCAATGCAAAATTCCTAAGAAAGTTTCTAAAATTCTACAGGGATGCATAACAAAATCAGAAGCTATACAAGAAAATCAATCATAGAAGAAATTATTTCAATCTAAATCTCATCGTGCACTAGCTGTCTCTCTTCATATCTTTTCAAATACCTGAAACCTAAACGTTACCACTACTATATAAGCATAATCTATATGCTCAAATCATCAAACCCTCACCCTCCGTCACCCAAGCCAAACCCTCGAATTCAACCCTAATTCTCACACCAGAGTACCAAAATCACAACCACACATATAAAAACAACTCAAAAGCAAACACCAAATCACAATACCAACATATCAAACGATCAAACCCTAAAACCCCTAAAAATTAGGGTTTCACTCCAAAGTGAAAAAATTAGGTTTCACTCTGAAACACCAAAATTAGGGTTTCACTATACCACCAACCCAGGTAATCCCGGCAATCAACAGGGTCTGTCATAGTCTTAGAAGGACAAAATATACGCAGGCTTACTCTCTAGTCCCAGTATCAACCATCTGACAAACACTCAACGCGATCATGGAACTCTTCCCGGTCCCGCTCTGCGCCTGCGCGATCACGTCCCTCCCGTTGATTATCGGAGAAATCGCTCGTTGTTGGATCGCGGACGGTTTCTCGAACCCGTACGCGTAGATTCCTCGGAGGAGATCTTCCTTGAGTCCCATGGCGTCGAAGGATGGGATCGGTTCGATTCCGTCGGAGGTTTCGAAGGTGACTCTGTCGTCGGTAGAAATTCGGCGGGAGCGGTTTGCGGGGATCACGGAGACGGTGGCGGTGGCGGCCATGGTGGGGGATGGGGCGGCGCGTTGGGGTGTGAGGGGTGAGGGGAGCGCGTGAGGGTTTATAGGTGCTCGTGGCAGTAGATAAAAATATGGAGGCGTGAGGGAGAATATATGCTATAATGGAGGTTTATTTTTTATTTATTTATTTATTTTGGATAAAAATTATATTGAAGAAAAGAAAGTGTTTGTCATGATATGCATGGGTCTGATCAAAAAGGAATGGTGGAGATCAAACGTTGAAAAATAAATGGTGAAAATCAAACGCTGAAAAATAAATGATTAAGATTAAAATAATGAAATCTAATCTCAATCCTTTATTTATATAGCTTTAATTTCAACCGTTGATTTGTCACTAGATATACATATGTCCTGACATGTATTCCTTAAACCCAAATTATTATGTGGATAATTGATCCAAAAAACAGATATGTCCATTACCGCAAATGAATTAGTCCTTTCGTATCAATTAAATTGAGCAGAATTGAATTGATATAAGTATGAAAGGATTCATTGATTTTATGGTTTTGGGTCAAAATATATCTTGTAACGATAGGAAAAGAGTTGATAAGGATTATGAATGGATAGAAAGAAATAGAGAGAATTCTTTATAGATATTTTATGGAGCTTAAATTATCTAACAGTACCTCACTCTAATTTCGTTCTTATTAAATACCCATAATGTATTAAAAGATCACTTTTCTCAATATAATTATTACATCTAAAATTCAAATTTTTAAAATTTATTATATTTAAATCCCATAAAGAACTTACGACGATGAATTGACGACGACGATGAACTAGTGACGACAACGATGACGAATTGACGAAAACAACGAACTCATGACGACGACAAACTAATAACGATGACAAAATCACGACGACGAGCTGACGATGACGACAAAGAACTGACAATGATAAAGAGAAAGAACTCATGACGACGACGAGTTGACGAACTGACGATGACGACGAACACGACAATGACAATGACGACGAAAAACAATTGATATGTTTCGGAAACCCTTTTTGGAAAAAACAATAACAATGTTTCGGAATTGAATTTGCACAAAACAACAAATCAACCAAACCCGATTTTTAGTTTGATCGAGATCGAGTGAGAATGATGAAAATTTGATGAAGAAAGGAAGAAAATAACACTAGATTATGCAAGAAATGATGGAGTGAAGGAAACATTCCCAAAAGTGTGAAACTCAAAACAAAAAAGGATCAAATCTTCTAAACATCAAGCAATTGATACATTTTTTGAAAAAAAATCTGAGAAAAAAGGACAAGTGGTATTTTAGAGTAAAAAACAAGGTTGAGAAACTTAAGGGAATTAATTTGATTAAGTGATACATCCGGGTAATTTTTCCAAAGGAATATCATAAAGTGAGAAAAATCAAAATCAAAATTATGAGTGGTAGAATCAAATATCGTTTTACACAAAATTTTCATGAAAGATTAATGATAATTTCAATTAGTGTAAATTACTTGTAAGTTATGTTTTTCTTTTTGATTTAGGGATTGATGGTATATTTAAATTTCAAAAATCAAACTTTCCCATATAATCCTTTACCCTTTCTATTTTTTAAAACAAAATCCTAATCTAATTATCTTCAAGAATGCAAGCGTCACCCACCTCCCACAGCCATCCACCTCCAACTTCAAGTGGTTCAGGAATGATCCTTATAACCACTAGCGCATCAACCCAACAAAACCCTAATGTACTTATCTCCAAAAAGATCAAAACCTAGCATTATGTTCCATCACCACAGAGCAATAACGTTGCCCAACAATCACCTTCTTCGAATCCTGCTTTGTTGTTATCAGCCCCGATTTCGATTCCACAACCACTAGCGCAAACACAAGCACAACGGTTACAACAATATGAAACTTCAGGATCTTCATTGGTGACGTCGAAATAATCAAAATCTGTAGTTCAGTCACAATAAATTGGCTTTGACGACGAGTACAAACACCCTAATGTGGCTATCGAAGCGTGAGTGGCATAGTGCACGGTACTTCGGATTCCTCCAAGCAAGTTAGCTCACACTGGAGTCTCTATATTGGAATATGACGAGAATTATCGAGTGAGGGTCCGAAGGAGGAAAGTCAAATAGCACATCACGGAACAAGAAGAACATGGGCAACCCTTAAGTTGAAGCAAGAAGAACGTCTTTATGGCTAACTCGTCTAGTTCTTTTTCTTTAAAGCTTGCTTGTAATAAGGTAAGGTGGTAAGCTTGAGTTGCTCAACGGCCACTTAGCTCAGTGCGCATCATTTTCGAAATCAAGAAATATCTACTGGAGTAAGTGCTATTCGCGAACAATTAGTCGATTTGGATTTGCAAACTCTTATAGATTCTTCATTGTTGCAATGGAAAGAGTTAGAGGAAGAAGGGGCCACAAGGAATGAATGGGACGATCGAAAAGTTGATAGAAGAAAAGATTTTTTGTTGTTCGATCGAAACAGATAAACATGGACTAATCGAAATAAGGCAGAGGTGGGGTAAAAGTAATTGGTGAAGAGTTAAAAAAGCACACTATTCCAGAATAGTGTGTAAGAACTAACCTTATAGGTTGAAATAGATGTTGCAATCTCATTTCGACTCACCATTCCCCTTATAATATCAAGAATCGCGGCTATTACCAGCATGCCTTGTGTCGCGACTGTTTTTTTCGCATGTGGTCTTACTAGTTAAATTTTGTGAATAATGCCCCTCCAAAAGAAAAACCTTTCAACGACTTAAATTCATGCATCTTAAATTCCTATATAAAATCCTATTTAAATCAATTCGCGAAAGAACATGCTCAATTTAGTATCAAAATAGAAAGCACTTTAGATTTAGCGGCCGAAATTCAGAAGAAAGACATAAACTTTTTGATAGAGTTTTGGTCGGGGTATCATTCCATTCAATCCAATTGGTATGTCCTGACTCAGATATTTTAAGAAAAATAAGATGAAACTCAGGAAATTATAGGCGTATTCAAGATTCCTAAATCAAAGATAAATTAGTCCATGGTGGATTTTATAACAAAGAGATTCGAATTTCTCGTTTGACATTGTAAAAAATTACTAGATATAACTATAGTAGTCAATATAGATAGTAGTAAGAAGATTCTATTGCTACATGATAGCGCCCAATCTTTCCGCTTCTAAAGTCGTAGGTACTTGTTGAACTAATTATTGATTTGTCAATCATGAATTCCATTATTGAATTCATGATTGACATTTCTTTATCAATAAAAGTTTCATTATATTTCTTTTCCTTTTATTAAAAAATAGACTCTTACTTGATGTCTAGCTTTCTAACTGGTAGACGCTTTCTTTTCTCCCAGATCAATGAAGAAGAAGGTTGTTTGAATAAATAGTAGAAGGAAGATACCTGGAAGGAGCTGTCCTGTCCCCAAACCAATCTTGATGAAGAATTTATTCATTAAAATTTGATATATTTGAGCTCGTTCGAAAGTCACGATAAATTATCGAAAGTCATCGTCAAATTCCCTTAGTAATCAAGAATATATAAAGACTTCCAATCAGCAAAATGATGGCCAATCAGATCTCGTCACCTCTTGATGGAGATGGACAATAAAAAGACGGAGGACCCACACAGGCAATAAACTCCCGTCTACCTATGTACTTTCTTGCATTTGTGAAATACGTCTGTCTTTCTTGTGCTTTTACCTCCACCGCAGACTTTTCTTTAATTAACGGTCTTTGTCTCCATGGATAGCGCGAATACTTTCTCACTATTCATCCACTTAGTGAACTTATTGAATTTGATTAACATCAAATCAATAGAAGAAGAAATAGAAGAAGTAAACGATTGAATTGGATTCGATCGGATGATCCCAACAAAATTGAGTGCTAACTTCCATTCATTCTTAGTGAATTAATCGACTAATTTGCTATCGAATATCTCTTTTTTGGATTCGACAATTCTCATTTTTCCCAAAGATTTTACTTTCTGATTCATTTTTATATTCTTAATTATTAGAATTATTATAAGAATTAATCCTCCCATTTCCACTTCTGGTCTTGAAGTTTCGTCGCGTGAAAAAAAAGAGGCAAGAGCATATCAGTTAAATTATTAGTCTGATACTGGATGTCACTTTTTCGCTAGATAATATGCCTTATAAGTCAAAACACAGAGATTGTTGTTGAAGTATTGTTTCTCCCACCCAAAATGGTGATGAGATGATTGTTATTTAAAGATCAAATGCAATATCACAAGGAGATAATTTTGCTACAGAATCAATACAAAAACGAATGAATCAATTCTAAAAATAAATTGATTGAGAACTTCCTAAAATACATTGCGAAAGATCTGCTCTTTCCTTGACATCCCCCTCAAGCTGAAGGTGGAACTTGTGTAATCTGCAACTTGTCTCGAAGATAATTAAATCTTGATACAGACAACAACTATGCCAATATGTCAGCCAACTGATCCTCAGTAAAGATAAAATGAACCTCGAGAAGCTTTTTGGCGACCAACTCACGCACAAAGTGTAAATCAATTTCGATATATTTTATCCGAGCATGAAATAGTGGATTCACAGTAAGATACGTGGCCCCCAAATTATCGCACCAGAGTATTGGAGGTTATGAGAGCCAGGCACCAAGCTCACAGAGTAGAGATAATATCCAGAGCAACTCAGTTGTGGCATTGGCCAAGGCTCTGTACTCGGACTTTGTCGAAGATCTGGCTACAGTAGCTTGTTTGTGAGCGGACCATGATATTAAATTAGACCCCAAGTAAATAGCGTAACCACTCGTAGAGCGTATGTCATCTACATAACCCGTCCAATCTGCATCGGAATAGGCGAAAAAGGGACATCACAAGAGCAGATTGGAGTAAGAGACCATGACAAATAGTGGCTTTCAAATATTGAAGAATACACTTGACTGCTTGCCAATGATTTAATGTAGGAGCCTTGAGATATTGACAAACCTTGTTGATCGAAAAAGAGACATCAGGTCTCGTGATTGTAACATATTGAAGAGCACCCACGATGCTTCTATATGTGGGTTGGTCTGGGAAAGCTGCACCATCAAACCGAGACAGCTTGTCGGATGTGGATGAAACTGGTTTAACCTCAAGCAGTACAGATCATTTCAATAAATCAGCAATGTACCTTTGCTGAGATAGTAAAACGCCTTTAGGATGTTTGAGCAATTCAAAACCTAGGAAGTAGTCCATACCCAAAAAAAAAACCTAGGAAGTAGTGAAGTGACCTCAAATCACGGACAACAAATTCTTTGCTAAGATCAGCAATGAACCTTTGAGTAACAGCAGGGTTTGAGCCAGTAACGAGTATATCATCAACATAAATTAAGACATAGATGCGATGAGGGCCGTGCCAATGAATGAATAAAGATGAATCAATTTTGGAACCCATGAAACCCAAGGACTGAAGATGAGTACTTAGGCGATGAAACCAAGCACGAGGGGCTTGTTTCAAGCCGTAAAGAGACTTGTGTAGCCTACATACATGAGTAGGATGAATAGGATCAATGAAGCCAACCGGTTGAGTCATATAAACGTCTTCTGCAAGATTGCCATGGAGAACAGCGTTGCTCACATCAAGTTGATGAACTGGCCAATTATTTGATGCGGCTAAAGATAGGACAATCCGTACTGTTATAGGCTTACCAACCGGACTGAAAGGTTCTATATAATCGATCCCTTCTTGTTGATTGTATCCCTTAGCTACCAACCGTGTCTTATATTTGTCAAGAGTGTCATCAGATTTTCGCTTGATGCAAAAGACCCACTTACACCCCACAACATTTTGAGTCAAAGAGGGTGGAACAAGAGTCCAAGTACCATTTTTCAAAAGTGCGTTGATTTCTTCGTTCATGGCTTGAAGCCAATGTGCTGACTTGTTAGCAATGGTAAAGCATGTGGGCTCGGTCTCCTCTGAAGCATAAGGCAATAAAACTTTCGAAAAATTATACTTTGTAGAAGGGCAGGGGTGAGGTCACAGCTTCATATGATGAGTACGTTGAGCAACAACAGAATTAGAAGCAGCTTGAGGAGTAACAAGGTTGGATGCAACCTGAGGTGGTGGCTCTGCATCACAAGTGTTAGTAACAATAATAGCATTAAGAGGCACAATATTAGCTCCTGTATTGGATGTTGAGGGTAAAGAAGAAGAGACAATACCATGTGAGGAAGCATCAGGTCTTCTTGAGGAGGATCCATTATCCATAGATACAGTAAGCCATGGATCACTAGGAGTTAAGTTGTGCACATGTTGTTGGGATTTGGCAAGATTAACATAGGAGAACTCTATTTCAATGAAATTGGCATGGCGAGAAATATAAATACGACAACTTGAAACATCCAAACAACAATAGTCAAGATGATTCGGACTATACCCAAGAAATACACACCTTTCAGAACGATATGAAAATTTATGCGAATTATAGGGTCGTAACAAGGAAATACGACACAACCAAAAACACGCATAAAATCGTACCTCGGAAAAGTGTGAAAAAGCTTCTGAATGGGCTTATATTTTGTAAAGTTAAAGTGGAAAAACAATTGATTGCAAAAAGAACCGTTTCAAATGAAAAGTTCCAAAACTTAAGAGGTAGAAAGACATGAGAAAGAGCTTGCAAACCATTAGATGTGATGAATTTTACGCACCGTGACTCCGTTTTGTTCATGAGTGTGGGGACACGCGATACAATGAATAATGTCCTTTTTTGGAAGAAACAAATTAAGTCGTCGATATTTCCCACCCCAATCGAATTGAAATTTCTGAATTGAAGTTGAAAATTGCTTTTCCACCATGTCCTTTTTAAAATGAATGAACATCGCGAGCAACTCCGATCTTTGAACTAGAGGATATAACCATGTGAATTTCGAACAATCATCTATAAAAATGACAAAGTATTTATGCCCATCCACTGTCGAAAAAAGAGTAGGACCCCAAATGTCCTAAAAAATTAATTGAAGAGGTTGACTACTTATGGAACTAGTCAAAGGTAATGGCCTTTTGTGAGATTTTCCTTGAAAAGAAGCCGAACATTTATTGAAAGTTGAATTCGAAATACATGGAAGATTATTAGATCTAATAACGGAGGAAACGAGACGAGATTAGAATGGCCTAGCCGAGCATCCCATAAATCCTTTGAGACACGTTCGCTAAACTTAGACTCCATAGTTGATGCTTGAATGGCTGGTTGTAAATCTTGAAACCGATATAGACCATCCTCAAGAAGTCCTTGATATAGTATCTTGTTTGTTGCCTGATCACACACAAAAAAATGATATGGGTGAAATTCAAGATAACAAGAATTATCTTTGGTGAAGTGATATGCAGACAAAAGATTCTTTTTGATTTCTGGAACATGAAGTATGTGAGAAAAGTGAAACTTATGTTGAGAAGGAGAGGTAAATGAAGAGGAGCGAATATTATGAATCTTAAGGCCAAGACCATTACCTACACGAAGATGATCATTACCAGAGTACTCAGAAGAGATATGCGGGTTAGACAAATCCAGGGTGACATGGTGTGTAGCGTCAGTGTCAGGATACTATTCATGAGGAGCGGAGTGGGAAGGAGATCGATAAAGTGGCCTCAGGTTGCTTGCCAGAGGTTGATGGATGATATCGAAAACGACAAACTTGCGCAGAATGACCAAATTTCTTGCAAATTTGACACTTAATATTAGAGTGGCCTTTTGACTTCTAAGTTTGTTGAGGCGGAGTAAATCCATGAAGACCCCGGGTAGTAAATTTATCGTCATCGGATGAAATAGCCGGACGTTGCATTTGGGCAACATTAGCTTCATACACAACTTTTGCCATCTAAAGTCGTATTTCATGGGTTAGGAGAAGCCAATGAAGCTCATGAAAGGGAACTGGTTCTGATTTTTTTTAGTAAGAGCAGCCACCACATCGCTAAAATCAGGGCCAAGATTGCTGAAGATAATAGCATTAAGTTCAGCTGTATCGATTGGATGATTGATAGCAAAAAGTTAATCTGACAAGTACTTGACTTATTGAAGATAAGATGATATAGTTTTATCACCCTTCTCTAGATTTTGCAATTGAATATGAAGCTGTAAAATACTTGTATGAGGAAGAGAACAAAAGGCGGATTGAAGAGCACTCCAAACTGAAGCCGCCGTGGTTAAGCCAACAGCATAAGGGAGAACTTCATGAGATAGGGTGGATATCAACCAACTAAGAACTGGTTGGTCTTTGCGTTCGCAATGAATATATTCTGGATTTAACATTGGCTAGTCACTGTCTTCACCAGCTAACATTTTTGATGGACATAGAGTAGAGTCATCAGCAAAACCAAGCAACCCTTGGCTGCGGAGTAGGGGCAGCAATTGTGTTCGCCACAACAGATAGTTATCATTCGTGAGTTTGAGGCTGAGATGGTGGTGAACAACAGGAGTTGTAGGTATTGGTTAACATTCAAAATTATGGTAGGTTGAATCGGCAGAAGAGGTTATTGAGGCCATAGGATCAATTCGTGCTCTGATACCAAGAGAGGCTGTTACTAAAGTATTGTTTCTCACACCCAAAACGATGGTGAGATGATTGTTATTTAAAGATCAATTACAATATCACATGGGAGGTAATTATGCTACAGAATCAATATAAAAGTGAATGAACCAATTTTCAAAAAATATATTGATCGACAACTTTCTAAAATATATTACGGAAGATCCGCTCTTTCCTTGACAATTTACATCGCTCTAGTAGTTAGAGGTCGAGAAACTCTTGATCAACCAATTAGTGTGACTTGTGAGGTACAACAATTATTAGGAAATAATCGAGTTAGAATTGAAGCTATGAGTGCTATAAATGATCTAATGCGAGTGATGAAAGTAGTTGATATAAGAGCTGCCTTAAGTGTTCCAGTGGATAGCCTAACTCTCGGACGAACTTTAAACGTACTGGGATAGCCTATTTTCTTTAGCCAGAAGGCACATCGCTCTCCTGTAAAGAAAGGGGAATGGACATATCCAATCAGTTAGTGAAGTAAGCCCTAGGATTACTTTTAAAGAAAGCTTCCCAAAGCTATAGACCTGTCTGTCCTAAAGCTGTATACCTTATATAGTTTTTTCTTTAGACAGACAAACTGACGTATTCATCTCTATTTAATAACTTCCATAGCCTTAATGGTTGAGAGAGGGAGTTCAGTGCTTAATGAATCGGACTACAGTGCCTCTAGCAAGCCTTTAATCGATAGATAGCTTCACAGCAATACATGCTGGTTCTACTCTTGTTGAACTTAAAAACTATGTCCTCAAGGTTAGGTCCCCTTTTTATAGGTCAGTGGAATTTTTATGCTCAAACTTTTGATTTCAGTAGTCATTTATTTGGTATCTCTCATGGAGCGGGATTGCCATTCAACACTTCTTGGGGGATTCCATCCACAAACGCAAAGTTTATGGTTAACTGATATTGCTCATCAACCTAAGGGTTCCTCCACAAGGTTCGTCCACAGAGGGTGAGTCAGGGCCTAAGATCAGACCAAAAGGCGTAGTGGATGGACAACATGTTAATATTCTTGTACTACCTCTCGTTGGTTAGGTCCCGGGGGACGAAGGAGGCTAGTTTACCCGAACCGACTTATTGGGTAAGAAGGGGTAGAGAAAATGCCTCAAACCAATGTTCAAGTATCAGGCGTATTTGGGAGCATTGTTCACCTCCTTGCTCGAGGTTATGTAATAAAGAAGTCAGTTTCTCGCGGAGATATCACACCCATAGGGTGTAGTCAAATAAGCCAATGCAGTCCTCTAATATTAGATTACAAAGAGTAATATCCATTTCTTCCTCTCGTCGAGTCAGCAGTGGAAAAATTGATCACGTGAGCGTTATGCCGTCACGGACCAGGTCCGTGACAAGGCTAAACAAACCGAATGGGTTTCAGGGGTACAAAAGTCAAGGAACTATAAACAGTAACAGAATACTTGTTTAGTTACAACATTTAAGCGGAAGCTATGCAGATCATTTATTATATTTAAACGATACAGACATATGATCTGCCATAATATCCAAAGTACAAGGATTCATCTATATACAAGCAAGCTCTCTCTAAGAGCCTTCAGGTGCTGCTGGGGGCATACCTGCAATTGAAAAACA
>JAOVYX010003107.1:0-11215 GCA_035668315.1 Drosera spatulata
CCCCTTAGAGATGCTTAAAGATTGGAAATTATCAAGCTCAATTCCTCCAAAAACTACAAGTGAAATCTAGCAAATCTGACTAAGCACCTTCAGGCTTCTGAAAATCATCAAACTTCAAGACTTCTCCATAGACAGAGCACACATATCTATCAGATTCTCCGAGCCAAATACTTCATGGAAAAGCAGTCTCAAAAGCAACAAAACACAGCCCAAATCACCCATAAACAAGCGATGATGCATTAAAATAAAAACAAGGGTTCCGATGAAAAATCAGAAAACAGATCAATCACCCCAATTCATCAACAATAGAGAAATCATTCACCTGGCAACAACAATCGTCACAGAGACTATCCGTCTTCTTTGAGCAATAATGCCCTCCTTGTTCAGCCATCAACAACATTCTCTCCATCAAATCCCTTTCCCCTCTTCACCTTCAATAAAACCCAAACCCAACAGATCAACGCAAATCCACAATCACACTCTTGCTCAAACCCCTTAAAATCCCCAAATCCACTCTTGTCTCGATCACCCTTTTCCTCAAAGTCCCAACCTTCACCGAATTCCCCAAAAAAAAAAAAAACTCAACAAGAATCGCTGCTAGTTCATTTTCCACTCCAAAACTCGAACTCAAACGATGAATAATCCAATACCCGGAAAGGAAAAAACCCCAAATCGAACGAATTGCCCTAAATGAGATTATGAGGAAGAGAGATTGAACGTGGGGAAATGAGGATTGGAAAATCAAGGGATCGGTTTTGGCCTTTGTGTCTCTGTCCAAGGTTATGGGTGGCAGTTGTCACGTAGTATAATAATGAAAAGGAAAATATCGAACCGTTAAGCTTACTATTATTCTTCAACTTTATGTTAATCGTGTATATTTGATGGCATGATTATCAAAATGGTCATGTTTAGTGCCAATGGATGATGGATGTGAAGGGTATTGATGTAATTTGTTTTGTGGAAAATTGATGGGAAACATTGTGGTGATGGGCACGCGTTTGATTGAGAAAACTTCTATGGTGACCAAGTTTACATGGGATGTAATCTTAAAAAAAAAAAAAAAAAAGTTTACTTCGAATGTGGGGAAGAGACCGAGTTCGATTGACATGTTATGGGGGAACTTCTTCTACGATGGCTAAATTTCTCATGGTTAATTTCACGAACCAAGTTTATATGAAGATAAAATTTGTTCTCGGATATTAAAATATATCTATAATGTAGGCTTATTTTTTAAAAATAATGTTTTTACAATGTGATTTCAATGGAAAAAAAATATAATCAAGATAAAAGGATAGCAATAACAACAAATGATTGGCTGTTAGCCTACTATCCCATCATATGTTCTTTTATTTTTTTTATTTTTTTCATGTGACAGAGACAACAGTCAGCAATCTTAAGCCTAATATATATACATCGCACGTAAGTTCGGTTTCAGATACACTAGAGGAAAATCATGATACCCCGTGAATGAATTTTTAGCTTATCCATCTGTCGAAGGATATGCCGCCAACCATGCAAAAGCATGTGGTTTGATACTCTATTGTTGGCAAATGATGATAAGGTACATTTGGTTGATCATTGATTGATTCATTATTCCAATATTCTCTCTTATTTTCATTTTAACCTATTTTATTTACTTGTTCATATGATTCAAGGCAAGTCCCACCCTTTTGAGCATCTAGGTGTGGTGGACAACATCACATGGGCCTTATATTTGCGGTTGAGTAAGTTTCTTAATATGACGAATACAACATCTCGCGTACATTATCTCTGTAGTGGGTGTGACCTGATGTCGAGCGTCGACTATCCTCTCGGAAGACTTAGATCGCACTACTCGTCACTATAGCTACTCTATCAATCATAGCCAATCGGCACCCTTTGGATTGCAATTCTTTCCTTATCAGAGAGGGGAATGAATTTTGTAGCTTTACACCGGCCTTGAGACCTCGGGAGTTGAGTTGCACCAAGTTACTTACGATTACGTGAACTCACCTAAAGGCCTTAATAAGTCAGGTCGAGGTTGTGAAACAAAAGAAACTGTCGAGAAGGAGGATTCTGAAGTGTGTCACATGCCCTCTTACCGAAAATAAAGACAGAACTCTTCTTTAAGACTTAAAACTAGCCCCCAAGGCTTAACATATGAGGAAGCATGGTTAAAGACGATTTGGGTTGAAATGACCAGATGAGGCCGACAAGCCTTTGTAGTTGGGCTTGGGCCACTGGAAGAAAAACCGATTCGGTATCGTTGTCCACAAGGGCCTGAATGAGCATTTCGGTGGTGGGCCTGGCCCAAAAGTTTTGCAACGATATTGGGCCTTACATTGATCCATCAAGGGGTCCTTCCTGAAAAAAGAAATTGTAGAGTAAGGTTGGTCCAATTCCAATATACTCTTTAATGATACTGGTTCGAATACAGTAGTAGTTATCTCTGAAGTATTTCCAGAAAATTCATATCAAAACCATAACAATTCTTGTGATGCCAGCTTGGTGCTTTTTGTCACACCAAAATTTCACCTGTGACAGAAAGCACCTCCTTTGTGGCAAGGAAAGCTATGGTTGGTTAATTGTGGCATCTGTCACGAACATTGCACGCATCACGGGCTTCAATCTTATTTTGTATATCGGCTTTCACAGAACTGTTCTTAACTCGCGAAGAAACTATCAATGTGTGATCAACTTGTTACAGACGTTATTGTAATGTTTTTACATCATGGTTCCATTCATTTTTATGTGTTTTTGGATTAAAGATATGCTACAGATTTTCAAACTTCAGTAAACTCTTGCTCTATCCTAGCAGATCTTAATGTACTGTGTCAATCTTTTGAATACAAGAAAGCTTAGGCTGATAAAGTGGTCCTTGCAATTGATCATATTTTGATCGCATCAAATAGAATTATGACATACTCATATACATTTGGTTATCTTGACCCCGAGGATTACTTCGACTACCTGGGATCAACAAGCTCGTCTCAGCGATACAATATCACCTATATACAATTTTATACATATATTTCTTATAAAAAGTAGGCAGCAACATAAGGGTCAGTGATCACTGATCATCAACCTTGTGCAGAAGAGTCACTGATGGAAGCGGCGACATCCACGCTCTTTGTTCTTTGAAGACTAGCACCAGTAGCGCGATGGAGCCTGCACCTGAAGGATCCGGCATGGGTCGTGGGTGAGCACAGGCAGGTTCCCTTAGTCATGCTCGTCTGTCGCGCGAGTCCTGCAGCTCCGCATTGTGGAATCTCCACGCTCATTCCTCCCCTCTTGTTCGTGTCTCCATTTTCCATCTTCTGTTCCTAGATCACAAAAACAAAGAGTAAAACATTTACCGTCATGATACAAAAGTTTATTTTGATTGACATGATATCACAACAGATACGAAAATAGATCAGTTGTAGAAGTTGAGAACAGCAGTTCACCTTATAGTTGAAGGGGATTTGAGGACTATGTGTAGCAAGAGGTTAACAAGATGAGAACATATGGATATATAGAGTGAAAGAAGGAGAAAACAGAGGGATAAGGATTAAGTTTGTTGTGAAATTGAAGAATGTGCCAATTGAAATTTTAATATTTTGTATTTTTTGTGGGTTGAATGAGTGAGCAAGTCTCCATTTTCTTGGTTTCATTTTCAGTCCCACGAGATAATGACAATGCCATTAAAATCACATCTATGAAATTGATTTATGTTTTGGATAGGATTGATAATGGTGTGACATTATTCCTCAACCACAAACATATATACGTGTGGTTGGATTAAACCAATATAGATTGCTCATGTAGTGTCCTTATTCCTCCTACACAAATTTTCCTTTATCTAGATATATCTATGATCTTCTTGATTATAGAAATCCTTGATTAGAGATGACAAAGATTGTGCACTATTATTGTTCGTATTTAGAAGGATTGATTTAATGATAACAAACTTTTTATCTCATTATATGGTCACTAATGTGACATCTTGTTAGATTATATACCTCTAGTTCTAATGTCTTTAGAAAATGTCAAAAATCTGACCACATAACGAAAGGAAGAGTTGATTACCAATGGCCTCGGGCCAGACATGTATTTCAATATCAATAGTTTTGATGATGTTTAATATTATTGTTCAAAATTATAAAAACCAAAATCGAAAACAAAAACAATAAAAAAAATAGTCAAAATCGAAATTATTATATGAAATAAAATGATTTCTCATAAAGTGGATTTTAAACAATATATTAACATCAACCAGAAATCCAAAAACAAAAATTATACTCGGGCCTTTAGCAAAACATCATTTCCTTTCCAAGGCTTCCTTTGGTTTGGGTCGAACCCAACTGTAAAATCAAACTAAAATAGAAGGCCTGGCCCAAGTCAAGTAGTAATACAAGCATGAACAAGCGTGCCTGTTGGATTCATCAGTCAAGCAAACCCAGCCCAAGATGAAAAAACCGCAACGGATTACACGGGACCAGACTTCAAGCCATGGCGATTCTTACACCTCTACTACATATTGATGTGAGAGACCCAGACCGGGAAATAAAACGCTGTCCAAAATTTAACTAGTATATATAGCACCAGTAGGTACCTTGGTTATCTGTAGTTTGAAAAAAAGAAAAACCAAAAAAACAAAAAAGAAAAACAAAACGATCTATTAATACTGATCTTAGTATTTGATTGGTAATTACTTAAAGCAAAGAGCGATCAAAAATTACTATGATGAGTTTATTACGTCCTGCAAATAAGGATTAGTACTATCATATGATCATTTTTAGTATATATCAACCTCGTGAATAAAGTCTAATGTAATGAAGTAAGCACAAGGTCTCAAAAACTTTTTCTTCTTCAAACATAATATCAGCTTTCTTAGTGGACTTTATTGTAGGAAAGGGTTGTCGCTAACCACTTATATAAAAGTGTGCCTTTTTTAATTACTACGCTTACAAACCATCGAGAATCTTATAGAATCCTGAACGTAACCAACTAGTATTAATTACAAACATCAGAATCTTATAGAATAACAATTCAATCACGTGTTCGAAGTTATTTAAGCTATATTCACCGGTACTAATTAATGACTTTGATTTTCCATCAAATATCCAACACATGCATAGGGCGCTACAGATATCTATTTTTTTCACATATAATTGAACCTTTTAACACTATAACGAAGGGGTAGTGGGAAGTACATATAGCTTGACTTGAACAATATTCAATTTCAGGTCCCAAAATGAACATTTCATGAATATCAAAGTGACAATAATATGATAGCTATTCACAGGGAGTAGTTGTGAACAAGGTCGGCAAAATAATTCTGTCCAAATGTGTCAACCAATTTGTAGAATGCCATGGGAATTATTAGTTGTGATGTTGGTGTACTTGGATAGAGTATTTCATCTGGGTCTATAATTATACCTTCCAATAAATTCACAAAGCCACGAGTTCGAGTCCAGTAAGACTAGCTAGTGAATGTGCATGCATGTCCCTTATTCTCCTCGCACGAGTAAGGTTCTAGTTGATGAAGAACAGATCATCGACAACTTATATAGTTTATATGATATAGTTGTATGATATTTTTACGCGTGGTATGTCGTGTCACAAACACGTAGTCACGTAGTAAGGGTACCACACGCGAGAATGATACATACGGTGAAAGTCAAGTGTAGTACAAGTGTTAATATTAGGAAGTTAATTGTGATTAGTGAGGGTGGGGTTAATTGGGGAGTGAACTAATGATGTTTTAATTAATGGACTAACGTGTATAGTTTATTGTCCGTAATCTTTGTTATGGGTTGGTAACTATTCAACCATATAACACACAAGTCCAATTAATTTCCCACATAAAAATTAAAGGTCCACCCCCTAATCCTGTACTAATTATACCAATTATTAGCCCTTGGGTGGCACTTTAAACATTAATTAACAAGCTAATACAACTATACTAATACTACAAAGCCTAGGACACCTTTTTTATATTTCAGGAGTCAACGTGAATCCCCTCCATAAAAATTTTTAGCTAGATTAGGGGAGGATTACCCGTTCGATTAGTTTAAACCTTTCACTAATCTATAATTATAAATAAGAAAATTTTGAGTATATAGAAGATCATGATGTGGGCCAAGTACTAGTATATGTAGTCTTGGTGGACTTGTTTTGATCTTATATAACACTAAATTACAATCAATATATTCACCTCTCCTAGCTTCTCATCATTTTTGCTTTTATATTTTGTCAATGATCTCAAGCATTATGTATAGGGTGTTGAACCCACACTACACAAGAAAACCAATCAAGTTCACAATCTGTTCTTGTCAAAGCAATCACAAGTTGTAGGTTGCAATCCATTTATATTGAACATGCTAGAAAATCTATACTAAACTAAAGCAATGACAGTCCGATTCTACAAGACTTTAGTTTAGTATAGATTTTCTAGCATAATCCGATTCTACAGTCTAAACTAAATAATATAACATATTAAACTAGCATAATACAACATACTAAATATAACGCCACGATATTTTTATGATTTATAATCGCGTGACGTCACTACTGCTACAGACAGGAGTTCATAGCAAGACAATATTTCATATAGGGTCTACTTATAAGAACGAAAAAGGAAGCATCAACCGACATAATTACATAACTCAATCTCTATACTGCATAACCCAACCACATAATAATACAATCCAAACGCAGTTATTATACAATAGTTCCGTACTATATTCGGACAGTAGAAAGTGCGAGAAGTCAATTATTACAATCCTTCGTAGTTTGACCTTAAGGACCAATTATTATAGAATAAGGTTCTTATTACAGTAACGAGAAGGATCCTTCCTTGACTCACATCTACTCTGAAGCCTCCCCATCTCCATCAGTACCTAATCATAAAGGAAACAACACCAAAGACAAAAGGAAACCCGTGATCAAAGAATCGCTCAGTAGACTTCGGGTACTGCCAACGACAAGACTACACAGACTAAGACTCTAGCACATGTATAGCTGTCGCTTGACAGTATATTAAAATCCCATTAACATCAATGTCACAGTCTTCTCCTTTCGACCCCTTTTCATTTGATTGTTTTACCCGTGTTCTTACGCTTTTAAATTTATTTTTTCACTTTCGATCACCAGAGGATTAGGTTAACAAACAGTCTCGAATCAATATGTAAGATACTTAATCAGTGGAGATTCCTTCCACTCCCAACATGAGACCACATCACCGCATCGTCGATTGGCTCCCTGCAACCAACTGTCCAGCACCCGTGTTGTCAGGGGGGCTAAGTCCTGCCGCAACCCCGGGTCCCTGCAAATATTTGTTCAGCAACTGCTAGTGCTATACCTGCAAGCACTATTCAGCATACAAGTACATGGTCGCCAGGGCGAGCCCATGTCCCCTCGCAACTTTCGAGTCCCTACAAACTAGTCCCCAGTGCCTCGATGACCTCATCACATCCACCTAATGGAAAGCTAATCCTTCCCTTAACACATCAACGCATCGTCGATTGAAGCTAATCCTTCCCCTAACACATCAACGCATCGACGAATGGCTCCCTATAAGCATCTGTCCAGCACCCGTGTTACCAGGGGAGCTAAGTCCTGCCACAACCCCGGGTCCCTGCAAATATTTGTCCAGCAAACCCTAGTGGCATACCTGCAAATACGGTTCAGCATTTAAGTCGCCAGGATGAGTCCATAACCCTGCGCAACCTTCGAGTCCTTGCAAACCGGTGCCCAGTGTCTCGACGATTATTCTAGATCTGTACAAGGGACAACGAACCTGCCTTCGTCCCGATATCATCCTCGCACGAAGTTAAACGTTTTAATTAATTACAACATATGCCATTTCGTCGATTTATCAACTTGTAAATTAGTAGATCCTCAAACGATGACTCGTATGATTTATTCATTTCATGATTATAGACTTTTGTTAGAACGCATTACCTTATTCGTCCCATTTTTCTATTTGTTTATTTTTCCATTCTTAATTAGCGTCTCAATTAAGCTTATTCCATCATTTATAATCGCGTCTTCATCGACAATTAATTATTATACATATATACGTTACAATTAATTTATAATTCGTATTGAATTATCGTCAATCGTTACACGGATAGAAATTATCTGTAAAATCCCAGAAAATTAAGATTAAATAAATATAAAAATTATGATCAAATAACAGTTTGAAAATTAATAAACGCAATGAAAATATGCGTTTTCTTCTTGTAATAAATTAAAAGTAAGAAACAAAACGGGATGTTTTTTTTAAAAAAAAACCCCTTTTCCTCTCTTTTCTTCCCACTCACCATTTCTTTAACCTCCCGCCCAACCCACTTCCGGCCAACCACCGCACCATCTTCCCCACTCCATTCCACCCACTTCTCCACCCATCCTCGTCACTAAGGAAGCAGCATCTCCTCTCTTTCTCCTTCATTTTCTTTGCTATTCTCCTCTTCACCTCTCCTTCTCCTCAACCTGTCATCAAGCGCATCCTCTTCTCCGTGGCTGATCTCTCCTCCAAAGAAGCTAGCAAGCCGTATACCCTTTATGTCTACTAAAATACAGTATTTGGATAAGAAAGTATAGGAAAATACGCGTTTGATTGTATAAAAGGTTAAGAATACAAAATTGAATAAAAGTACGTAGAAGTTTACGTATTTGTGCAATATACGTAAGTACGAAAAAATAACGGAATATACGTAAGAATACGTAATGACGTAATAGTCGTATTTATGGACGTATAATACACATGAATACGTAGAAATAACGAAATATATGAAAAAAATATGTAGTAACGAATGTATTGTACTTATACTGTGCAGGAACTGAGACGTAAATTATTTTCTTGTGGTATAAAGTAAACAACCCGAGACTCACATACAAGGTAACACTTAGATTTCTAGTTTGGATGGCGATACATGTTAATATACAAGTTGTATATTAACGCGTGATGGGTAGTTTGCCCTGTACGTTGTGTGATGTTGTGCTGTGTTATGCTTGGATTTGCGTGTTATTGTTTGATTGTATGGTAGCACTTGTAGCTTATCGCGCTTCATGGTAACCTAACCCTGATAGTCCTAATGCTAGGGTTTGGGTAGGTTTTTCTCCGTTAACCCTGTACGATATATATGTGAATGTGATGAAGATAAGTGCTAGGTTTATACGGTTTCGCATGCGATAATGAACAAAAGGTTAGGGTTAATATAAGTTAGTCCTATAAATGTTGTCATGTTGATGATGAACATGCAAAGTAGGAATGAACTCATTAGAGATGAGGTTAAACACCGAGTTTGTTAATCCTACTGAGTTGTTACACTGTGACTTGAGGAAGTTGTCAGGTTAAACTGTACAGGCATGAGTAGTTGCGACTAATCATCTTATACGCGTAGATAATCCTATGAGGTTGTCAGGTTGTGGGATATCTCACTGCAGGAGACCCTTGAGCGTCGTTTCAGGTTGATCCCCTGTTTCGAGTGACCCCGCACTTTAAGCTTCTAGAAAAAGTTATGGATTTACATGTTTGACCAAGGTCACAGTGTTAACAAGAGGGTATTTGTGGTCTGTCATGAATGTTAATTGCAAGACTGATTTTGTTGTGGTATCAGGACAGATTATTTTCTCTTCTTCTCTTTTTGTGCTTCCTCTGAGAAGGGGCCGCCACGTTACTGAGCTCGTATAGCTCACGAGGTTACATTATCAAACATAACCATCACCCCATACGCAATCCTCATCTCCCAAACTCACCGCAACTTGCGGATCATCGCCCCAATACAGTCCCAAACTCCAACAATTCACATCATCACACATTAGAGCATCACAAACAGTCTCAGATCACGACCAAAGGAGTTAGGAGGGGTTGGGTTACCTCGTGCGAGAGGAAGACGGGAAGGCTGGCAGCAAGCTATGGCGACGGCGGCATCCCGACGATGGCAAGGCGGCAGGGTTGTGGCTGGCGAGGTAGGAGGGCAAGGCGGTGGCTGTGAAGGGGAGGGGAAAGAGAGAAGGCGGCGAGTGCGATGACATGAAGGTAGACGGCCACGCATACAAACCTTCATATCCATGGCCATGGCATATTCACCACATGTAACTCGTACAATAGTGAGAGGATGCAACGATACGGTGAAACAAAGTTCTTCGGTCTCATATTTTCTCTGTATGGAGAGCTTGGTCAAGAATTCAACAGAAGAGAGCCTAGATAGCATTTCTATGACATTTGTCCGTAACCCTACACTGCTCTGGATAAATGGAATCAAAAGGGTTCAACTTTGACAACAAAAGTATACACATTTTCTCTAACCCTCTGACATAAATACGAGCCATATCAGGCTGGCCGACTAAATTGTCAGCTTTTTCCAGGCAGATGCAACTTATCAAGACCTTAAGATTGAATTCAATCAGTGCCAAGCGCTGGTGATTTGACATAAAATTTTAGATGAATTACCAGCTTCCGTAGCTCCATGACCAATTACCTCGTGCAGCATCCCACTCAAAAAGGTCAGCTCTTCAATCAAACAGTCCACTGAGTGTTCAACTACGTTATCATTCTTGTGTTGAAGCAAGAAAACGTAAGTAGCAGCACAACTTGTGACAACCAAGTGATTTGGATGCAAGCAGAGCAGTGAAATGGGAGCATCAAGTTGCAAAATCTTCGGAACAGATGACGGAAGCAGGCTAAGCTTTTGCATAGCCAAAAGCTGTAGATTAGTCTTCAAAACACCATGAATCTGAATGGATGTAATCTTCCCTTCTATTTCTGATGAGCTACTACCATCAAAACCCAAACTTTGAAATAAAATATCAACGGAGGATGCATAAAAGCTGGAAAATTTGTCGTCAAGTATTTCTGCAAGGTGTGTGAGGCGCCTTCAAGTGTAATACCCAAAAAAAATGCTTAAATGGATTGATAGTAGTACCTATATCAATAGGGTGCACCTTCCTTTTCGATAACCCATCACTTTAGAACTCTGCAGTTAAGCGGGTGACCTCCTGGGAAGTTTCTCAGGGTGTGTGCGAGTGAGGCCAAAGCGCACTGAAAGGACTAGTGTTGGTCTGTGGGACCAGTTGTCAGCCTGACGATCGATTCTTGAGGACGACCCGGTTTCTTGGGGCGTTACAGTATGTTATCAGAGCGATCCTGCGACCGCGTGTTAGACCTGTCACTACAAAAATGGACGAAACAGGCGACTAAATTTTTTGGTCGCTAAATGGAGAATTTTAGTCGCAAAATCGAAAG
>JAOVYX010003108.1:0-11214 GCA_035668315.1 Drosera spatulata
CGCTAACATATTCAAATTGACAAAGATATTTAGCGACGGAATCCGTCGCTAGGTTTGCAGGTTTGGAAAAAAGAAATTAACGACGGTAAAAGTCAATCCGTCGCTATATAATTTTTTAGCGACCACGTTAATAACGACGGAATGGATCCATCGCTAATCTGTCGCTAAACAATTTTTGCGACAGAATTTTTTCTTTTTGAAACGGAAAATTTCCGTCGCCAAATGACCCTTTTTATGTAGTGTAAGGACTAGGCCATGACCGAGGCCGTAGATGTGGTCGAGACCGTGGCCAAGGTCGTGGTTAAGGACGGGGACGTGTATAAGATAACTACCTTACATTCCATAATAACTCGGGATCACATAAAGTAGAAGGAAAGTGGAAAAAATACTTAGGTCAATCCTGAACCCAAAATCAACAAAAACATCACGAAGATGCATGTTATCGATGTAGTGGTAAAAGACATTGGTCGTGGGCCTATCGAACACCAAAGCATAT
The DNA here is from genome assembly GCA_035668315.1 of Drosera spatulata. Lineage (NCBI taxonomy): Eukaryota > Viridiplantae > Streptophyta > Magnoliopsida > Caryophyllales > Droseraceae > Drosera > Drosera spatulata. The sequence continues at coordinate 497 of JAOVYX010003108.1, forward strand.
GATGGATTTATACCTATAATCTCAAGAAAGGGTAAACAGGTTGAGACCAATCTTGTTGTTCAAGAAGCAGCAACCCTAGACAATGTTATCCAGAATCAAAAACTGTTTGAAGATACAATGACAAAAGATACAACTCATCTGGATATATCGAATTTTATTCAGCAAAACATGCATCTTCGAGAAAAGGATGATCTTGATTAGATGTGTAACTTTAATTTATTTGTATTATTTCTTATTGTATGTGTGTTTATTTATAAGAATAAAATCATGGACTTTTTTTCAAATTGAATAAATATTTGAATTTGACTTGTTTATTAAAAATATTTTTAGATAATTATAAATGGGTGAAGAAGGTACATGTGTAGCAAATTGTGCCACAACTCATACCATTTTCCAAAATAAAAGATATTTCTCTCATTTAATATTAGTAAAACTAATGTTGGCACAATCGCTGGAAGAGTATATTCAATTGAGGGATTTGAAATATAGCAAAATTAGTACTTTCAAATGGTGCTAAATTTCTTATAGAAGAAACTTTGTATTACTCAAAATATAAGCGAAACTTATTGAATTTTAAGGATATATGAGTAAATGGTTGTCATGTTGAAACAGGGAGCGAACAAGATAAGAAATATCTTTATATTACTTCGATTGTATCATGTCAGAAGTATATATTAGAAAAACTCCCAACACTCTTTCTTTAATTATATCATATGACTATTATAAGTTCGTTGACAGTATATTTATGATTTGACATGAATGGCTTGGTCATTTAGGAACCAACATGCGATGAACTATTGAAAATTCAAATGGACATCCGTTAAAGTATCAAAAGATTCTAACAAGTCACGGTCTATCATGCGCAACATGTTCATTGAAAAAATTAATTATAAGATCACTCCCTGTAAAAATTAATATTGAGACTCTAACATTTTTAGAAAGAATTCAAAGTAACATATGTGGACCTATCCACCCTGCAAGTGGATCATTCAGATGCATTATGACACTTATAGATACATCAACTCGATGGTCACATGTTAGCCTTCTTTCTACAAGAAATGTAGCTTTTGTAAGGTTATTGGCTCAAATTATCAAATTACAAGTGAATTTCCAGATCATTCAATAAAAACAATTCGTCTTGATAATGGTAGAGAATTTATGTCAAAAACATTTAATGAATATTGTATGTCTATTAGTATTATTCTTGAGCACTCTATAACTCATTTTCATACACAAAATGACCTAACTAAACCTTTTATTAAAAGATTTCTGTTAATTATAAGATCATTACTTATGAAAAGTAAATTACAGATTATAGCTTGGGGACATGCAATACTGCATGCAACAGCATTAATACGAGTTAGGCTTGTAGCCTACCACAAGTATTTATCATTACAACTCATATTTGATAGAGAATCAAATATTTCACATCTATGAGTTTTTGGGTGTACAATATATGTTCCAATCGCACCACCCCAACGAACAAAGACGGTCCCCAACGTAAACTTGGGATATACGTTGGTTTTGATTCTCCCTTCATAATATGATATCTCGAACTATTAACTAGAGATGTGTTCAATACAAGATTTACAAATCGTCATTTTAATGAAAATGAATTCTCAATATTAGGGAGAGAAAAGAAGAGAGAAACAGTACATATTTCATCAAAAATTTGGGATGAAATATCATGAAAATCATCATTACTGACCTCTAATGATTCTCGTACTAGTCAATCGGAACATCAAGTTCAAAGAATTAATCATTTACAAAGTATCCCAAATGAAATGCCTGGCTCATTTACTGATGCGAAGAGGATAGTTAAATCTTACATACCGCCTGTAAATGTTCCTGCTAGAATTTCAATATCAAATGAATCCAATGCTACCAATACTCTAGAAGAATGTAAACATCGCCTAAAGCGTGGTAGACCCGTTGGTAAGAAAGATATATTTCCTCGTAAAAGAAAACCAAAAGATAATGATGTTCTCGAAGAAATCATACCCATGGATAAATCCATAAAGATTATCGATGAAAAGATAGTAGCTAATGATGCTAATGAGGATACTATCAAGAAATAATCACTTATAAATGAAGAAATCTCGATTAATTATGTTTATGCGCATATTGTATGGGACAGAAATGAAATCGGGATATGATATTTTTGCGTATAATATGGCATTAGATATCATGAATCCAAATGAGAATTCAGAACCACGTAGTGTGGATGATTTGTTGACAAAGAGATAATTGATCAAAATGGAAGGATGCAATTCAAACAGAATTGGATTATTTGGCTAAACGTGAAGTTTTTGTACCAGTAGTCCAGACACCACAAAATATCAAATCGGTTGCATATAAATAGGTTTAATTGCCCAAGGTTTTTCACAAATACCAAAATGTGATCATAATGAAACCTATTCTCTTGTGATGGACGAAATTACGTTCCGTTTCTTAATTAGTATGACTATTAAAAAAGGATATGTTATGCGTCCGATGGATGTTATGACAGTATATTTATATGGGTCATTAGCATAATACCTTAAGAAAATATTTCAATGGTTTGATAGTACTATCTATACCAACAAGGTGCACCTTCCTTTTCGGTAGCCCATCACTTTAGAACTCCGCAGTTAAGTGTGCTTAACGTAAAGCAATACTGGGATGGGTGATCTCCTGGGAAGTTTCTCAGGACGTGCGCGAGTAAGGCCAAAGCACACTGAAAGGATTAGTGTTGGTCTATGGGGCCAGTTGTCAGCCTGACGAGCGGTTCTTGGTGACAATCCGGTAGTAAGGATTTGGCCGGGAAAGCATTTCTTGGGGCGTTACAATATGGTATCAAAGCAACCGTACGACCACATACTGGTTTGTGGACAAGAGGTCCAGGTCAGCTGCCTAGCGGGGGAAGGTTCTGGGGCTGTCTGTCATGCTTGAAGTCACAACGAGGACGTTGCGTTCTTTAAGTGGGGGTGTATGTAAGTAATACCCCAAGAAAATGCTTAAATGGTTTGATAGTACTACCTATACCAATAAGGTGCACCTTCTGTCGTGCTTGAAGTCGCAACGAGGACGTTGCATTCTTTAACTAGTGGTGTATGTAATACCCTAAGAAAATGCTTAAATGGTTTGATAGTACTACCTATACCAACAAGGTGCGCCTTCCTTTTCTATAGCCCATCACTTAAATGCTATCAGAGCAGCCTTGCGATCACGTGCTGGACTGTGGACAAGAGGTCCAGGTCAGCTACCTAGCGGGGGAAGGTTCTGAGGCTGTCTGTCGTGCTTGAAGTCACAACAAGAACGTTGCGTTTTTAAGTAGAGGTGTATGTAATACCCTAAGAAAATGCTTAAATGATTTGATAGTACTATCTATACCAATAAGGTGCACCTTCTGTCGTGCTTGAAGTCGCAACAAGGACGTTGCGTTCTTTAAGTGGGGGTGTATGTAATACCCTAAGAAAATGCTTAAATGGTTTGATAGTACTACTTATACCAACCAGGTGCACCTTCCTTTTCGGTAACCCATTACTTTAGAACTCCGCAGTTAAGCGTGCTTAACACGGAGCAATGTTGGGATGGGTGACCTCCTGGGAAGTTTCTCAGGGTGTGCGCGAGTGAGGCCAAAGCGCACAGCGCACTGAAAGGACTAGTGTTGGTCTGTGGGGCTAGTTGTCAACCTGACGAGCGGTTCTCGGTGACGACCCGGTTGAAAGGACTAGTGTTGATCTGTGGGGCTAGTTGTCAGCCTGACGAGCGGTTCTCGATGATGACCCGGTAGCAAGGATTTGGCCGGGGCATTACAGGAACACTCTTAAAGATAAGTTCGCTCGAGCTGATATCGATGACATTTTTCCTCCCAAGATATAGATGTAATTTTTGTCCGATTGCTAGTTATTTATCTGATGCTTGGATACATACTTGGGTTATGTCTTCATCTTGTTGAACTAAATATGACGAGTGTAAAATTTATTTTACTTAATATAGTCACAGTTAACTTTCAGCAAGTAGTTAAATGGAATGGTTGCATATAGCGTGGAAGATGGCCTACATATGATTTTTGACATTGATGGGCGTGGTTCCGATTTGTACCCAACAGGTAGTCTATTCAATTTCTTTTTGCTACATTATTGATCATTTTTCACATTTCATTTGTTTATTATTGTATTATGTTAACATGGATGAGATCTCTTTTAACTAATTAGTTGAGGCTGAGAGAAGAAAAAGATTTATCTTAGGAAGATATAAATTGGTTTTCGAAATTCATAAGAAACTGTGTTTGGTGTGTAAGACTTTAAAGATTGAAACAACTTTTTCTCTTTGTTTTTCTCTTGTTATAAGTTAAAACTAAACTTCCTGTTTTGTGTCAAATGATGGTGAAAGGATCTGCTTATTTCTCGTTGCCAGTAGATTTTTTTTTTGGAATATTACATTTCAAGAACGCTTAGGAGAAACTCCAGAGAAAACATAAGATAAGAAGAAGAGCATATATCTCTCTATATTACGAGAATTAGGGAATGAGGATTCTCTTATGCAATCCATAATCTCATGTGCTTATATAATCAAAGTTTGAGAATGAAAATTTTTTCATCATGTTATTTTGTCTTTTGGTAGTTTATGTCCTCTGGAAGAACCCTAATCTTCTACATTATTTGACACTTAGGAATGGAGAGCTTTCTTGCCCCATTATTGAAAGGTTCGACTTGATGTTCCATGATATTATCATTCCTCTGGAAGGATTCCTATCTGTTGCTACAGGGGAGACATGTCTGTTATAGTTTCTTGTAATCCTGCTCCTTGATTAAGATTGGGGTCACCACTATGAACAGCACTGAAGCAGCGAATACTGGTCCAAGCGGCAAGGCTTTAAAAATCTCACTCATTATTATCATGATATATTTTGACAAGTCTTGATTTTACTGCATATTATCTCTAAAGATTATATCATAAATTAAAAGGTTGTTAAAGATTACCATAAAAAATAAAAGGTTAAAAATTAAAAATTACGTGGCTAGGGCAAAAAAATACCACAAACATATCATAAATTGACTACACCACTCCGTATGACTAGTATTGTTATGCTATCATAAACATTGCAATCTATACGATGATAAAATATAACTAATCACCAACGACGAAACTGAAACTGCAAAATAGCTTCATAACCTCAAAATGAAACTTATAGAATTTTAAGCTGACTACAACTTCAAAACAATCTTGAATGCAGGAACTCAACACCACAGTGATTAAAGATGAAACTATCTCAGACAAGTTATCTTTCTTAGGTCATTTTTTCAATCTTCCTGTACTTTTCAGATACTGAGAAAATTACAAACAACAACAGCATAACATTATACATCATAACAGTCCTGAAAAACATAAGGACAACATCATAATATAACAAAATCAATACTTCAGTCAATATATCAAAATAAGAAAAGCATTACTACAATCCTCATAACATGTTCAACATTATTTCAATGAATATAGCAAAATACACACAAGGACTTTAGTGAATATAACAGAATACAGATAAGGACAGCTTCACTGCGTAATTGCATATGTCCGCCACTTAAGTGAAACAATTCGAACATGAAACAATTTTAAAGGTCCGAAATATTTTTCATGCCTTACTCATGAAAGCAACATACAACCGATTAGATACTCTAGTTTTCCATGCCTTACTCAGTCAAAGAACTAACACATTTTCCACACTAACCTAATGCATGGTCATTAGATACAAGGTCGAAAATAATACCAAACCGTTTAACCCAATGCATTACAGCTACACTAACCTATTGTCATATTCCACATTTGTTCAATGCAAATACTAAAACGCAACCAAACTGCCAAAGAACTAACACAAATTTAAATCAACCAAACTATCTATGACAGTAACCTCAATCAACCAAAATTCAACTACAGGATCCTTATACAATTTGGGGGGAAAAAATCATATAAATCACAACATAACACAAATCAATCTCAAGCAAATCAAACTTACTTAGATCAAAATTAGAGGACACTCGTACTTGTTATGACCCCGTTGAAACTCAACCAACCCCAACCTCAAAATCGGCACTCTTCCCTCAATCTTGCACAAAATTTATACAATTAGAGATCGTTAGACATTGGGATTGCACTAAAACCACAAAATCACAATTGAAATCCGAAAATTACCGAGTTCATGCTCGAATCCTTGAGGAGATTAACACGAAATTCATATAATCCCCTTAAGCAGGAGGTCGAGAATGAGGGAGAGGGAGCTTACCACAATCACGCTGGAGCTCGTCCATGACAGAGATGATTGGTTGCCGTCGAGATCTGTGGAGAGAAGGGACGATGCTGGTGCTCGCTTTTGGTAATCTAGGAAGAAAGATTTCTATGGAGTGAATGTGAAAACAATAAATATCTCCGTGGTCTTTATTGTGAAAACAATAAAGGAGCGACTAAAAGCCTCCTTTGCTCGCCATATTTATTTGTGTTTTTTTTTATAAAAAAAGTTGAAACAATCAACAATTAAAAGCCTCTTTTCGTCTTCTGTTTTGTGACTAAAAACTTATTTTAGTCGCGAGTTTCGCTACAAAAAATAAACTTAGTCACCAATATTCAAAATTACGACTAACATTTTTAATCCTCGTAAAAATATCTAGTAAAGTATACTTTAGTCATTTTATTGGCAACTAATACATTCCTACTAGTTGCTAAAACCCCTGTTTTTTTTAGTGTTTGTGAATTCTATATTTTTACCTTTTGCTTATGGAATCTTCCTTCTCTTCTCTAGGGAATTTGTTGAAGGCTGTTATGTTCCAAATTCTGGCTTCTTTGATGATGTTGTATAAGTAGACCCTACATTCTTATCTTCGGATATGCTGATAACAACTCTTTTGTTTCTTTTCTCTTTTTGTCTGTATTGTTTTGTTCTATGAAAATTATGTTGGAGAAAGTTTTAAAATGTGAAATTCTACAATAGAAGTCAACTTGGCAAAAAATTCCCTGATGCTTTTCACTGTGTTATAAAACACAAGGCCTGCTGTTTCTTCATTCTTGGTTTTGTGCCGGATGATTTTCACTTTTAACTGTTAGATAGTTCAAACTTGGTTTCTTTTCTTCTACTTTCTTATTTACTTGGTCAGAACTTAGCTATACATGTCAGCTGAGGTGTTCTACTACGAGTAATGTTTTTTTTGTTTGTTCTTGCTATTGCTCAGCAGTAATTTTTTAATGTATTAATTGTTATTCAATTGTTTCGAGTTTAGGATAATGCCTTCGCCAACATTCGTGGAGGACAATTTATTGAATCACATCAAAATCCAATAGGTGAGTATGCTAAGATTGTTGTGAATTTGCTAAGATTGTTTGTTGAAAATTCCTAAGTCCTAAATCTTGATATGTGCAGAATTGCCTAACACATATCATGTTGGTGAGTGGTTTGATTTATCAGATTCAACAGAGTTGATTGGGAATCTTGTGAATCAGAAGACGTTTCCAACCTGTTGGGTTATCGTGATAGTTATTATTTGTGAAGCTCTAGTTTATGTGCGAGATAAGAAAAAGTTTAATTTATTTGCACAAGGGCTTATTGATTGTTTCTTTTGACTATAAATGGAATCTTATCGGATCGGGATTGTGGATATGTATATAGTTTTCGAGTATATCAAAAGAAATGGATTGATGAAGACAAGATATTACAGAGATTATGTAGGGACGAAGAGGGATTGTAAGGAAATACCATGAAGTTTGGTAATGAAAGTGAATGTAAGACTTCCTGACCTGGTTTATAGGACAATAACAAAAAGGACGAAAAGGATGAAGTTCAACACCATTTAAAGTATAAAAGACCCATTTTGGGTATGATGATTATCAGAGGACATAGCTAGGACTTCCCAAACGACTCGTAGACATACGATCTTTGGTCGAAGAACTTTGACTGCGGAACAGCTCGTATATGAAGCGGTCCGGGGTCGTTTTCAGAGATCCGCGATCATGCAAACTTATGAATTTTGACTTCGCGGTGATATACGCGGTAATATACTCTGTTGTGAAGCTCAATGGTATCGTTTCTATAAATTATTTCTGGAATGGCGAAAGACATCGAAGGATGCTTTTTATCCCGGACCATTGCCCGGGAAAAAAACGCTTGCCATTTAAAGGATAAGTATGGTAAAATTTTTAATGATGAGAAAGGTAAAACATATGATGAAAAATATGTGGTTCTGACTACGGGTGTAGGGAGACTTGGTTGACAACGAAACTAGGTATTATTTTCGTATTTGGAATAGTTGGGGAATGGGGATACAAAAACTTCACAAATATCAATTTGGATTTTATTAGATATATTATCCTTGTGAAACTTGGAGAATTTGACTAGAAAAAGAAAGCATGAAGATGAAAGGAAGAAAGAAGAACGTGAGGGGAAGAAGAAGAAAAGGGAATGTGAAGGTAAGAAGAAGGAAAGGGACCATGAGGGGGAAAAGAAGGAAAGAAAACGTGAGAGGAAAAAGAAGATGTTAAGGATATTAGATCTACGTAAATTATCCTAACAATAATTAGGATATTACGTTAGGAATGATATCCATAAATAATCATTCATCCATAAATATTAATATTACATATATGAGATCATATGAGATCTCGCTTGTTATGGATATTTAACTAGAGTTTTATGATCTTGCAATATCTTTTGATATTAGTAAATATTTGATTTAGATCTTTTGTGTATGTTATATATACATCCATTGGACAACAACCTGATTATTCCACATACTGGTTAAGGTGTTATGATTTAAGTTATGTTGCAGTGATACGGGTACGTGTATCGAACACGGATGCGTCGCGACACGTCACTACAAAAAAAAGGAATTTTTACGACGGAAAAAAACTGCGACGGAATTGATCCGTTGTTAAATGTAACAATTTGCGACGGATCCATCGCAAAAAAAAATATGAAAAAAAAAAAGAAATCAAAAATACGACGCAAAGTCAACGGCCGTCGTAGAAATAAAACAACATTGCGACGGTGACCGTCGCATAAATGGGTCAAAAAAATTCAGAAAAATTATTCTCAGTGAATTAAGATTTTACGATGGATTCCGTCGCAAATTCAAGGTTACGAAAACTTTTTGTCCAATTTTTTGTGTTTTATTCTATACAAAAAAGTGATTTCTTTTATGTAAAACAAATCTGCGACGAACTCCGTCGCAATACACAAGAATTTTTTTTATCTAAAAGTATGAAAAAATATTACCTGGGAATTAACTCTTTTGCGACGGATTGCGTCGCATAATAAGCTGTATGCAAAACAATTTTTGTTCAGAATTTCCCTAAGTGTTGAAAAGAGAGTTGGTTGCGACGGAATCCGTCGCAAAAGTTATATAAATCAGTGCTTTTCGACGGATTCCGTCGCAGATAACTTAGAAAAAGTTATATAAATCAGAGGTTTTCGACGGATTCAATCGCAATATAATTACGTAGTGTTATAATTATTTTGAATTCATTTCGAAAAAATACAACGAAATTGTAACAAAATTTAAATTACATACACCAAATTTTATGCTATATATTATGCATTAATTTATCATTTCTAAATTGTAAATATATAATAGATGTATGAAACATCAATTGTAATATAATTAGAGATTCGATCATTTGTTATCTTATAAACAATGATATATATGATTTGTATATTCTTTATTTGACATTGATATTTGGATAATGAATGTACCGTTTAAAAGCTCGGACATACGATTAGGGTATGGTAAGGGTTTGGGGTTAGGGTTAGGGTTAGGGTAAAGTTTAGGATTTGGTTGAGGGTTTAGGGTTTTTGTTTATTCAAGATATTTGCGACAGATTCCGTCGTAATAAATATTATAATTTAAATTGAAGAATTATAACCTTTTTGCGACGGATTCGTCGCATTAAATTGTTGGTCTGCGACGGAATCCGTCGCAAACCTAGGTTAAATTTTTAAAAGGCTCTCTGCGACGAAATCCGTCGCAGAACGCTATATATAGTGAGCGGGTTTCCCTTTCTCCTTTCTTTCCCTTTCCTCTTCTTCCTCTTCTCAAACCGAATCTTCAGCCGCCCCAACGTGCTTCGACCTCCGTCGTCGTCATCGTTGCCCTTCGTCGCCGTTGAAGACCTCCGTCCTCCGCCCGGACTCTGCTGCACTCCGCCGCAGGCCCTCTGTCGCCCCACCGCCGCCGCCTGGGGAAGCCTCTCCGCCTCCGCCGCCTTTCCTCTACCGCCGCCGTTGCAGTTGCACTTCCCTTCGTCTCTGACCCCCGGTCTTAGCCAGCTCGCCGCCAGCCCCAAGCCGGCCCTCCCGCCACCCGTCGCTGCCTCTCCGCCTCCGTCGCCTCTCCTCTGTTGCCGCCGTTGCCTGGAGCTACACTGCAAGAGAAAGGCCAGCAGCTTGGTTGCTGCCTGGACACGCCGCCAGCCGCCTGGGGAAGATTCGGTCAACAGCCTCCCTGCCTCGTCACCCTGCCTACTCCTCTGATATTGCTAAGTTAGTTTTTCTTGATGATTTGTATTGTTGAATTGTGTTGGATTGTGTTGGATTGTGGTGGATTGTGGTGGATTGTGCTGGATTGTGTTGGATATATTGTACTGCTGAATTATAGTGTTGCTAGCTCTGAATGTAATGGGCACAAGCCGACGAATCAAATAGTAAAGCAAATTTAGGGTTTAGGTTGAATAAGAAGTAAAATGTGATCCTAACT
>JAOVYX010003109.1:0-11214 GCA_035668315.1 Drosera spatulata
GAATAGGCTATTCCAAAAATTTTCCACAGTTCAGTGCAACCTGGTGTTGACTAGTATGCACTTAACCTTCTACAGCCTTGCTGAATGAGTCTACAGTAGAGACAATAGTTTATAAAAATTGTCTCTTATGTATCCATGATTGTTTTCAAACAGTTTTAATTATTGAATAAAAGGCAGTAAGGACACAAGGTTTTTATACTAGTTTATACTGGTTTTCAAAAGTCTAGTCTTTCCTTGGTAACCAATGTGGTCTAACCAAGAGGTGAGTTCACTATCTTCTTGTTTATGGCTTACAAGACAATCCCTTACAAGTACAATACTTGCTAAGGCTAGAACCTAGATCGTTGCATAGATCTTACCAACAACTCTGTTGTAGATGTTGTTCTTGTTGCAAACTAGTGAACTCCTTTCCTCAGATCTTTCATCACAGCTCTTGAGAACGATTGCACAATATTTGAGAGATTTTTTTTTTCTTACAAATGAAATCCACAATGGTCGCAAACCTTCTCTGAACTTGATCAATCTCCTTTTATAGGCTCAGGGAATTAGAACCTGTGACTCTACTATATTGATGTTGACAGCTCATTGTTTGTCCTCTGTACTAATCCACAGTGATGCTGACAGGCCTTCCCACAACCACTTTCAACCTCGTATAGATTTTCGAACCTCAAATCTTCGATGTGATTGTAACGCCCCACCTTGGGGGTGGTACGTGTCACCACCATGACCCAAATCTCAAGCTCGAGATTGAATCGAAAAGCTCTTACAATATGATGAACAATATCACAAAAGAGTAGTAGAAGCATCAACTTTTATTACATCACTTGACAAAAGTACAGAAAGTTGAGCTTATTTACATGGGAAAACATAAAAGACATGATACTAGATTCACTCGCTACTGGTGGTTTGCCTGGTTCCCATTATTACCTGAAATTATAGGAAAATATGGAGAAAATGAGGAAATGCCTCAATAACTATACTATGGCACGTAAAAGAGACAAGTTTACATCAAAGAGATTTTAAGTACGATAAAGACGTTACTTAAACAGTGTAGCGGAAGCATGTAAGAAGGCATTCTTAGAACACTTGCTTGCTCATTTCCATCATCAACTCATATGGAAAGAAAGAGACTTGACATTTAAAACATAAAGTAAACATGTGTGCGAGTTCTTGTAACTTGGCATGCTTTGTTAAGCATTATCTTGGTTTGGTGCACTTAGGGTCATCATAGACACACCGACGTACGTCATTGATAACTTGATCGGGATTTATTCCCTTGGCTTACTTAACTCGCAAAACAGGTTGTTAAAAGCTCTTGTTTAAACTTGATAAGCATATATGTTGATGCTTAAAAACATGTCATAGTGTAACATAAATTTGCAAGCATAAAGACATAGTTTTCATGAATCGTTTAGGGCTGGTTGAATTACTTAAGCCATGTTTAAAAGCTAATCATGAACTTGAACCATTTCTTAAAACAACCACCCATATAGTTGCCTTAATTATGCTTGCGTTGTTCTTGTCATAAGAGACTACGCCTCCCCTTAACTTCACTTGCAACCAACCCCGTCGTGCTTGCTTAAACCACGCTTCGTCCTTCTTGCTTTCACTCCCTTAGAACTACTTTAGGTGTTTTTTTTTTTCCTCTTTCTTCACCCTAAACTTGCCCTATTTATAGAGATTTTTGTGACTGACTTGTCACATACGTTGACGATGAGAGGACGACATGTGTGCTTGAGGTGTCACGCTCTCATTCACGGCTTGACAAGCAATGGTCTTGTCACATGTGTCGATGATAAGAGGATAACACGTGTGCTTGAGGTGTTACGCTCTCGTTTACGACTTGACATGCAATGGTCTTGTCATAGGCGTCGATGATGAGAGGACGACACATGTGGATAAAGTTTTGTGTGCTTAGCTTAGTCATCTTAGGTCATGTGCCATTTGATATTGACATGCTTCCGACGAACATCGTCGGCTAGATTACCTTGATTTTTGACACATGATATTTTCATGAGTGTGTATGTTATAAACATATAGCGTCTTGGTTATGTGAATGCCTAGTTCCATATAAACGACTATATATGGTGAATACTTATGAAATGCTTGGTCGTTACAGTGATAGTTACTCAGATCCCAGTGTATTCACAAACCAGTCTGTTGTACTTCCAGTCTGCTGCGCTTTCTCCTCTACTGCAAGCCAGCGTTGCTCCACCCAGTTTGCTGCATTGTAATGTAACTTGATCATGAGACTTCGATCCTAGATCCTGAAGCATTTGTGGTCTTTTGCTGCCCATGTTTGTCCCAGTTGTTTATCCATAACCTTCTTTAGTAATATGCATCCAGGTGATTCATATTGGCTCTCCAACTGTGGTCTGCTGCTCTACTGCACGCTTTCCTAGACTATAACTCAATATCCTAGTTCTCAACCTAACAACTAACTACGAACATGTCCTACTCTAAGGTTTTGTTCATCAAGTTCTGTACATTGGAGGGATTGCACATTACTAACAATCTCCCCCTAAATTGATGATAACAAAACTTTAAATTTTAAGACATCAAGATTACAACTCCAAAATTCATTCTTGATTGAAGGAAATGTTTTGATACAAAGTTTGGAAAGAAAAATTACAGTGCATTACAAGCATTCTACCTATGACCTTTGTACTCCCCTGTATCTTATATCTCCTATGCTGTGCTTCTCAGGGTGGTCTGCTTCGTAGTCTCGTTTGTGCCTTGCTGATGGAGATTTATCTCTTTGATAATGTTCTCTGTATCTTTTTCTTTCCTAGTTGCTAAGGCTGCTTGAGTCCTCCCCTTGGGATTTTGAGGGCTCCTTGGACGTTTTTTGTGGCCTTCCTCCCCCTTGGCAGTTTCCTTCTTTTCTTTCTCCTTCTTCTTATGGCCTTCCTCCCCCTTCTTTTCTTTCTCCTTCTCCTTGTGGCCTTCTTCCCCCTTGGCACTTTCCTTCTTTTCTTTCTCCTTCTCTCCCTTTTTGCAGTCATCAGATTTAGGGAGAGAAGAGGCAGAAAGTGCAGCTGTGAGAGCCTCAACTTCTTGCCTTAAGGCCTTGAGTTCAATGGAGGTAGTCTGTTGAGCAGTAGTTGCCTTGGCAATTTTGGCCTGCACCTTAGTTTCCAACAGGGTGAGTCTTTTTTCGTTGTTTTGAATATGATGTTGGAGTTTGTCTTGAGTGACTTGGAGAGAGGTCTATAGCTTTTGGACGTTGGAGATTTGTACAGTTCTTAGTCTGCTCAGGTTGGAGACATTTTATGCTACTGTTGGAGATTAATGGCATTGCTCTTCTTGATTTGTTGATGCAGTTGTTTGCCAATGCGAGAGAGGACATCATAAAACTCAGCAAAGTAGTTGTTCCTATCGTTCCTTTCTGATTCCAACTCTTCTGCAACAGGTTCAAGACTTTCTAATAGATCATGGAAGGCATCCCTTGTCCATTGATGGAGATCATAGACACAATGGTCCAAGTGCTGTAGTCGATGCTCCAAGGCAATAGTGTCAGAATCATCCCTTGAGGGGGTTTGCTTATCCTTGGAAAATCCTGCCACTATACTTTGTAAGGGTGATGCTTGAGCTTGTGAAGCTGCGAGGAGTTGCTTGAAACTTGCTCAAGTCATCCTTGGAGTCATTGGGATGTTTATAGTGGCACCATTGAGCAAACCCTCCGGAAAGCCAATTGATGCAAGATCTGCTGTGGTCTGCTCCAGTTCAAAGGTGGATTGAGAAGTAAACTGAATGCTGAGGGGTGGTACTCTTGGGTTTATGGTTATGTGTTGTTGGATTGCTCCCTTTGAAATGGGAGTGTCATCCATCAGATGCTTCCTTAGCTCCTGTAGTGACATTCCTCTAGATGTAACTTCTTGGCTTGGGGGCTCTTTCACTGTAGTAGACATTTCTGATCCTTCATCTATTAGAATGATGATCTTATCAGGCTTATTCCTAGCACCTTTCCTTCCGTTGATGATTCGGTGACTTGTTCATGATGTGCTTGTGTTAATGGGGTTTGGTCTGCAGCCTAGTTTGTAGATTTTTGTGTTTCCTTCGTTTGATCAGTATCATCTATAGGTGGCATTTAGGTGTCGTATGCATCTGTGAGGGAAAGAGTGTCTGTTGCTAGTGTTGGTTGAGGTTGTTCTTCCCTTTCTTATGCTTGATGTGGCTGGACTCCTTTGTTTATGGTTTCTCGTGCCACTTCATCGATGATGTCATCCTCTAGTGTTGCATCATCCTCATTGTTTTGTCCTCCATTTTCGTCATTGTTGTCATCATCTCTTGGAGAGGGTGGTCTCCCGATGGTTGGCCTGGAGAGGTATTCATGGATCTTCAGGGTTGCAGCCTTTAGATTTTTGTCAACCAGCCTTTTTATCTCTTTTTCAACCGCAGGAGTGTTCACAAACTCAACCTTTTCAAGTTGAGCTTGCCTGATTCTTGTGGTTTTGAGGGTTGAATCTTCCATTTCCAGAGTTCCACTGAAAGAGATGTATGGCTCAGTTGGCCTCTTCTTCTTTGTTGCATCCTTCTTCTGCATTATGGCTAGTTGTGCAAACTCAGCTTCTGTCAGCCCATCAACAACTCCCACCTCAGTTGTACTTCCATCTGAATTGATTTTGTATTGGATTGTGGGGCGAGAAGGGATCTGACATGCCCGTCGCAAGGCGGTCAAATTAGAATAATAATACGCTAACTCAAAGTCTTGTTGTATTCTAATTAATTACAGTAGTGATAGTAAGGATCGAACCCACAAGGACGGTTGATGCAATGATTAGATTTGTAATGATCACGACGAGACCCTACCAACTTAATGAAAGGTAGTAACTTTTGGGTGGGGGTTATTTGTTTCTCTTACTAATTAAACCAAGTAACTAGCTTAAATTAAATAATTATAATCTAAACTTATAGAGAATGTGAACTAAGGTGTTTTTGTATGGTAGTAATGTGAGGAGGTTAATTAATTACGTTCTACCTTTTAAGGAACAATCATTGATGATTATCATATGGTTTCATAAATATAAAAAGGTTTGGTTGCAATATTTATTGGTGTAAAATACTGCATTCGTTACAATATTAATTACCAATAAGCTTGTATAATTAAACTAAACTATTTATTTCTAACATACCGATGCTCATTTATTGCTAAAAAATACATAAATTGATTCAAAGCATGAGAATTCACCAAACATGAACATTAATAGCAATAAGCTTAAACTATCATGTTCACATGCAATCAATCATAACATCGTGAGAATGAAATTAAATCATGAAAGTTATTTGCTACGAACTTAATCACTTAGCGATTAATAGCTAGGTTACAAAATCAATAGCTGGTCAAACTGATTGATTCCATAACATATTATTGATTAAAGTTAGATTTCATGCATCAATCAACATATATGAATCTGGTTTAGGTGATCTATTTCATCTCATGATCCAATATACCTAGAATTTCATTAACATTTCCCTACAAAGTAATTATTCACTCATGATCATGAACATCATCACACACATGACACAATTGTGCATCATCACCTCCGAATAAGGTTCAACAGGGATAAGAAGACAACACAACGCTGTATAGAAGAGATCCGACGTCAAAATAATGAGATCATGTGCCCTACGCCTTGATCCAATGTCCACAAGCAAGGAGATCGACGATTTCTAATCTTTACATCATTACACACATAACTACTCATGCATTAAATCTTCGCCTTGAATCAACAAAAACAGCTTTAAATCATGTCCAAGATGACGCTCAAAGCTTCATCTTTACATCATCACTTGTAATGACCTTCCATACTCAACTCAGCAACTCATTCACATCTTCATACTACCAAATCTGTCACCAAAATAAAGGAACAATAGTATTCAAGTCCAAAGACGCAGTCTAAACAAAAAGCATAATATAAAGGACTCAAACACAACAAACACTAAGTGTACAACAACAAATTATGCGTGTTTACACACTCATCAAATTCTCCCAAGCTAAACCTTTGCTTGTCCCTAAGCAAAGCTAAAAACAAAACAAAGATTCCACTTGAAATTGAAAAACTAACAAGACTTAAAAGCTCCCATAGCTTGAGCATTAAAATAATCAGAATGCCTAAAATTAATAACACAAAACACATGTTGAAGGAACATTCATCACAAAGCGGCGCTTCATCTCTATTCACACCACATAAACTACCCCTCATATGATCCTTCACACTAGTAGATATTCCCGAGATGTAGCAAGACAAAACATTTTCGAAATTCAATTTCAAAATTCCTTTATTCCACCCTGTTACTTCCTTACGGTCAGAAATGCGTCTGACATGGGTCGTTCCCAAAGCCACCAAGGTCTCAAAGGAGGTCTAGATTTCGTACTGGATATGTTTTCTTTTCTTTTCTCTCCCTTTGTTTTTCTTAAGTTCATATTATTGAATACCACGTCCCCGTTTTTATCCGTAGATGGTAATTTTGATTACCGAGGTAAGGGACATGATATTTTTGAAGCTTTTTGCTTGTTTTAAAATTCGGCAATTTTTCTCTTTTTTCTTCTCTGTTTCTTTCATTGATGAGTAGGTCTAGAACATTCTCCAGTAAACAAAAATAGAACAAGGGTCACCATGGATGATGGGTGCTTTATAAATAAAAACGTTTTTATTTTTCAAAAACTGACACCATGGGCCCCTACGATCGGTGGATAAGTGAGAAGATAGCATAAAAGGGGAACATGGAGGTTTTTTTTAAATGTCAATTTACGATTCAATTCACCACTAAAGCGCTACCTACATATGAAAGGGTCATATCATAGGAATGCAATAGAACAATGTTAGGAAAGATTCATGACTTCCTTAGAAACGATATCCAAACTACATGCATTAGTGCAACAATTATCAAGACATAAATCATCATTTTACTTTACTCAAGCCATAGATTTAAAAACAAAACACAATTTTTAATATATTTTTTTTAAAGTTCAAAAGATCAATGAAAGTAAAATCAATGAAAATAAGAAACTAGACTAACTAATCCCTCCCCCAAGTTAGAACTGTACATTGTCCTCAATGTAAATACGAGTGAAGCATAAAGGATAAGGTATATCCGTGAAGTTCAAGAACGGGGTGAAAAATGTCCTTCGGACACATGTTAGTTATAAATCGCTCTCACCATATCATCTACGGGTCCAGCTTGAAACTCCAATTATTGTTGAATAATACCAAATGTATAATTCTACCACTCAACCTGTTGTTCAATCTGCTCAAGTGCCTACTTAAGATTCTGTTGCTCCTCTACTACTTGTTGTAATTTTGAATTGAGAGCAATGACACTACACTGAGGTGTATTAATCATTGAACATGGAGCTTTTTTACTTTTTTTTTTTTGTTTAAGAAGAATAAAAAAACAAAATGTCTCTTTACGGTACGAGTCACCACTAAAGCGCTATCTACACATGAAAGGGTAATATCATAGGAATGTAATAAAACAGTGTTAGCAATGATTCATAACTTCCTTAGAAACGATATTCAAACTACATATATTAGTGCAAATATTATCAAGGCATAAATCATCATTTTACTTTACTCAAGCCATGCATTTAAAAAAAAACAATATTTTATATTTTAATTTTTTTTCTAAAATTTCAGAAAATCAACGAAAGTAAAATCAATGAAAATAAGAAACTAGACTGACTAATCCCTCCCTCAAGTTAGAACTTTACATTGTCCTCAATGTAAATAGGAGTGAAGGACAAAGGACAAGATATACCTGTGAAGTTCAAGAACGGGGAAGAAAATGTCCCTGGGACACATGCCAGTTATAAATAGCTCTCACCATATCCTTGGGAAAGTGTCCAGCTTGAAACTCCAATTGTTGTTGTATAACACCAACTGTATAATTCTGCCACTCAACCTGTTGTTCAATCCGCTCAAGTGCCTCCTTAAGGTTCCACTGCTCCTTTAGTATTTGTTGTAACTTTGAATTGAGAGCAATGAAACTACACGGAGGTGGTGGAGGCTGTGGATGTGTGGGGTTTACAACATGGTTCTCGTCTTCTTCTTCCATCCAACGTTGTACTTTTTCCACACGAATTTCTCGTTCTTGTTGTGGAACATCGGAATTTTGCTGTGGCGATGACATTCCTGTCTAAACAAAACTCACATTGCACAAATATTAATGAATCACTCTCTCTCTCTCCCTCTCTCTCTCTCTCACACACACACACAATATGAAAGAAATAATCAGGAAAGTGGCTACAAGAAGGACAAAGCATGCATATAGAAGCGTAGTGGCATAGTAGAAAGAAAATACTATCAATGGAGTTTCATTTTTGCATGAATAAAATATAAGGAGAATTACTTATAAGTCTACTTTTCAATCTATTTCACTCACAAGGCATATCTTTTTTTTTGTTTTTTTTAAGTGGAAGTGCAGTTTCTTGAATTTTATTGTCTCTTGGTCGATTTCGCCCTTTCCCACATCTTGTAACAGCCATTTTTGTCTTCCCTTAAAACTTTCATTTTCTTCTTCCCTTCATAAAAACTAATCGGCTGTTTTCTTTCCTTCCATTTTCTTTTCATCTTCCCATAACTCATATGTTCATTATTTGAGGTACAACAATTTTACATAGGAGTACAACTCAAATAATCCGATGACGTACGCCGTGGTAATTGTTATGTTCAGGCGTACAACTTCCTTGCACCACTAATCAACACCCCACGTCAGAATTGCAGTTCGTCGGAATTGTCAATATTAGAGTACGTCTTCGTCGGAATTGCAGCTATATCCAGTTGTACTCCTTCATCATCAAACAAACCCCGACACCCGATGACTCCAACCCACCATCACCCATCGTTAAAAACGGACTCGAAGACGTCGAGCAAGAGCAAACAATTCCCACCTGAAATGACTCCAACCCACCATTACCCAAATCCTGCAACTCAGTCCCGATCATCACCTTCCCCAAACCCGAAACAACCACCTTCACCCTTACTCGCACGAATCCAGTCCCATCCCCTTTGAAACTATGTCCAGGC
The DNA here is from genome assembly GCA_035668315.1 of Drosera spatulata. NCBI lineage: Eukaryota > Viridiplantae > Streptophyta > Magnoliopsida > Caryophyllales > Droseraceae > Drosera > Drosera spatulata. The sequence continues at coordinate 9,030 of JAOVYX010003109.1, forward strand.
AACGGCGACAATGGCGATAGGATGACGGCGTCGGACGACAGCGGCGACGACGAGAAAGATGGGGGAGATGAAGAGGAGTGCGGAGATAGGGGAGGACGACAGTGGCGGCGACGATGGGAGAGATGCGGGAGACGAGGAGGAGTGTGAAGATGTGGGAGATGGAGAGAAATTTAGGGTTGTTTTGAGATGTTTTTATTAAAAGAGGTGAGGGTAAATTTGATATGGATTTTTTTGAAATTTGTATAGTGGCCTTCTACGTAATAAAAATTAATTGGTTGCTTTTTGAGTAAATAAGTTTGAAAAAGTAGCCTTATGGGTAATTAAAATATATGGTGAGTAGGTATCTATTGTGACAACCAACCTAAATAATAATAAAAAAAAAAAACTAGCAATTCTTCTTGATTGGTTGAATTAAAGTTGGTTTACTGGTTTTCATTTTTACTGTTATTTTTTTTATCTTTTATGTATTTATTTATTTATTTTCTTCATATGTCTTGTGTGTCCTAAAATCCTAAAACTTTTGATGTTATGAATGAGTTAAGCTAAATTAAAATTAATTGGATATGTGAATTGATTTGAGTATTCTATAATTTAATTCTAATGATTTTTTTACTTCTTTATTTTTATTTGTTTATTTTTTTGTTGATGATTTTTCTTCAGTTTAAATCATTACCCTCTAATTTTTCATTAAGGTTTAATTAATTAATCTGAAGTTCCGTATTAATTTTCGTATTTTAACTAAATATAAGGAACTTTCTTGAATAAAAATTAATAAACTTGAATTATTTTATTTTTAATAGAGTAATACGAAACTCAACTAAATATAATAAATGAAATGAGTTTCGTACATCGACTCAAACGCTGGAAATAACAGACTAAGCAAACCAATTGACGCGAGTTATGAATGTAAATGACACAACAGACTGGACTTGGTCTGAAAATGAAATACATGAATAGTCACACACCCGCAAACTAATCTAAACTAAGTCCTAAAACACATAGACGTGAAAAACAAGGACTAAAATATATGAAATCACATGGATGGTGGTGGTGGAGGCGGCCAGTTCCATTGAGGGAACTACTCGAAGAAAGCACTCTGACGCTAGTCCATGCGCTGAAGGATAGCCATCATATCCAGCAAACGCTCTTCTATCAAATCAATACGCTCTCCCTAGCATCGCTGCTCCTCTACTATGGCTCTCTGACTCCCTTCTAACTTCTGCATTGCTGCCTTCCAGTCTTAATGAGAGCTGGATGGTAGATCGTCGTGTTGAGGTGGAGGTGGCTGGTAGAAATGAGGCTGCTCGTACTGCTGCTGCTGCTGCTCGTAGCCTCCAGGATAGGCAATCGAAAAACCCAGCTGGTACTGTGAATAGTCAATAGGCTCATGAACAGGCGGAACAGGTGCATTAGGCATCTTAACATCCTGAGCAGGATGTGGTGGTGAAGCAGCTCTAGGCTGAGCAGGCTCTCCGGCCTGAAGTCTCGGTACTCCCCAGTCCCTAGGATCTTTGATAGTCTATTCACGTGCTGGGAGTGAAAGAAGTCTCTTAGGCTCATACACATCTCTTTGGCAAAGATAATAATCTTTTCCTTCTTTCTTCAGTATCCCTGAGTTCTTTAGCAGGGTGATGTCAATGGGATCTCTGGCCTTATCTGCCTCAATAGCATTGAAATCAACCCTGAAATACTCTATCAAGGGAGTAATCAAGCCTCCCATAACTATGCCTCTAGTCGTAGCCATAGCGTGATACATAAGGCTATGTGCTACAAATGCTCCCGTGCAAACACAAGATTAATTAGACAGGTCATTAAGACCATATAGCATACAATGAAGAATCCACAACTCCCTTTGTGAAATTGAACCCTGACTCTTCTCCGTCCCTAAGATCGTATTGGCTATAAACCAATGCATAGTGCGAATATCTGGGTTACGGAGCTAAGTATTTTTAGCATATTTAGGTTAAAACACCCTTTCATCGGTAAGTCTTTCCCATAAGGTGTTTTGGTCACTCTTAAAGTCACCAGGCATGTCCCGCTCTCTCCCAAGCTTAAAACCATAAGCCGTGGAGACCTGATGTGGATTAATTTATATCTCGTTTCTTTACTCTAAACCTTGTTTTTATTCCCTTTGTATCGTCTAAATTGCATTTTTAGTTTCATTTTCGTCTTGGAATGTTGGTAC
>JAOVYX010003110.1:0-11214 GCA_035668315.1 Drosera spatulata
CGATCGCTAGCGCATCCAGGGCCCGGCGCCCAGCTCAGCTGGAGAGGCCTAGCCTGATCTGATAAGTGCTAATTCGGCAATCCTGAATAAAAAAATTATAACCTTCTATACTCATGGATGATCACATAGGTTAGGACCTTATTATATATTTTTCATGCAATATTTTAATAACTCAATCAATTTTCATCAATTATTCATCAACCCATTTGGACTTGATGTAGGCACATGATAATGTTATTTTGATTGTTAAATTTAATAAGCAAAATGACATTGCTATTTTTTTAGGAAAAATAATCCAAAAATACAAAAATTTGAAAAAAAATATCAAAAAGATACACAATAAATCAAAATTCCAACAACATATAATTTATCCATCTCATTTAAATACCTAGCTCTATTCTCATCTCTATCTTAATCCCTACGATCACCCAACCGTCGTCAGAATCTTACTTAAAATCTGATCACCGTCGTCGAAATCTGACCAAGTCGTCGGAATTTGGTCGGAATCTCAAATGTCTTCGGAATTTTCGTTGGAATCCGATCACGTCATCGAAATATGAAACAGAATGCTTGAATAAAATCAAAACAGAGCGCATGATCAAAAATAAAAGAAGAGTATCAGTACAAAAATTAAACAGAGTGCTTATTCTAATGCTCTGTTTCGAAACAAAGTGCATGTACAAATGAAATAAAGAACATGTACAAATGAAACAAAGAGTATGAACAAACAAAATAGAGCGCATGAATCAAAAATGAAATATAATATTAATATGAGATTATGCACCATCAGATATCGATATCATTCAAAAAATAAAACAGAGTGTATGAACAAATGAAATAAAAAACATGTATAAAAAATAAAACAGGACGCATGTTCTCAAATCAAAATCCTACACAAGATCATATGTCATAAAAAGAGAAGCATTGTCTAACAATCAGCTCCATGTTGGATTCTCAGGACAAAATTTTCAAGAACACATCTACGACTACAATCAATTCATACTAACTTGGGATATACTTTCAACAATAGATAACAATGCTGATTTGATAAAGAAGTTTGGGCCATCCCAAATCAGCATTCTATGTTTGACCAAAACCAAGTAGCATTTCCAATAATCAGTTCAATGGAAGATTGTTGAGCAAAAGTCATCAGCAACACATCCAAGACTCCAAAGAAGATTACACCAACCTGAGACATGCTTGCAATGACAGGCAACAACACTGACCTAGCGAAGAAATTCGGGCTATTCAAGTACTTGTAAATCTTGGGACACAACTTCTGAAACGTCGAAACCGTTATCCTTCACACAATCCACCACTTTCCTAAGACACAATGCAGCATCAACCTGAACCCCTTTACTACTCTCTCCGATTGCCTCAAACAAAGACAGCAAGAGGTTGACGATGACAGCCGCGACATTGGTGTGCAGACAACCGTAGCGTGAAGTGAGTAGTGGCCAGAGAGCCGCAAGAATACGAGCGGTGTAAAGCTAGATCCGTGATGATTCGTCGGATGTGGTGATCTTCTTCAATTGCTTCACCGCCTTCTCATGCTCGTAGAGGAGTCGAAGGCGAATACGGATGAGTGATCGGCGTCGCGGTGGCTGTCGATGAAGACGGTGACAACGACGACGACGGTGTTGCGGTGAATCGGAGAGTGGCAGGGGAGAAGGAGGAAGGAGAGAGAGGGTGAGAACTTGGACTGGGACTGGGATTATAACGATATGTTTTGAGAAATATAATCCTATGTATATAATTTTGAAAATATTTTTTAAAAAGCATAATTTTGGATCATTTATTATATTTTTTAACAATCTAAATTACAATAGGAGTATATGTATTTTACTATTTGGATTCTCAAAGATGAATATGGCAACGCAAATACACTAGATGTGGAGTTGCCGTTTCTTCTAATAATAACAAAATCATAACTCAATAATACACATTCGAGATCTATTTGTTATATTCTTTATATCTCAAAATAAATAAAATGGTTTTTTTTCAATATTCAGTTCGAATTTATATAGTTTTAATTTTCGTTTAAAAAATATAAAATAAATTATCTTATCAATCAAAAATTTATCATATAATTTATATTATTATTTATATTTTAATAAAATTTAAATTATTATTAATATTTTATAATAATTTTCGAAAGAACGAACTTTCATCATTACGATGCAGGCCAAACTTTGTACCACGGGCAAGTCAAAATCGATCATTCGTTTTGACACTACTTCTCAGTTTCAGACACCCTCCCCTCCTCCTCTGTCCTCTCTCCTCCCCAAACCCATTTCACACATCACCTTCTCAAAAATGGCCTGCGGTTCCACACTCAAACACCACCATTCACCACCACAATTATCAACCACCCAGCGCCTTCTGTTCCTCCTCCTAGGCATCTCCCTCTCCTCCCTCTTCTTCTCCCTCAAATCCCACCATCAATCATCATTCCATCCTCTAGATTCATCGAAATCAGCTGTCTCGGTCGCGGTGTCTGAAGGGGGACGATGAGGAGGCGGTTCATTTCATAGGGAAGGTGCCGTTGGGGCTGAAGCGGAGGGGGAACAGGATAGTGGTGACGGGAGGGGCGGGGTTCGTGAGGTCGCATCTGGTGGACAGGCTGATGGCCAGAGGGGACACCGTGATCGTGGTCGACAATTTCTTCACCGGTAGGAAAGAGAACGTGATGCATCATTTCGGGGATTCGAGGTTTGAGTTGATCAGGCACGATGTGGTGGAGGGGTTGTTGTTGGAGGTTGATCAGATCTATCATCTCGCTTGTCCGGCTTCGCCGGTGCATTATAAGCATAATCCTGTGAAAACTATCATATCCTTTTTGGGATGGATGGATCCGATCGACAACGTTCGATTTGATTTTGAGCATTCCTGTATTTTAGGGTGTGATTGTGTTTTCTTGATTAGTTTGACTGTTTGTTTTTCGCTATCACAGCTATTGAGTAGGGGGTCAAGAAGGGCTAGGGGACACGAGGGAATAATCTCTCTCTTATAAATATAAATGGGTACGATTGCGTATGCCTATCCCTCCTCGGACCTTGAGTTCCGCGGGATTTTGTAGGCTTGTTTCTTTAGTTTGCCACCGAGTTAAAGGATTAATGTCAAAATAAAAATATCCTAAGCTATTACGACGAGTGTGACCAAGTGACGAGACAATCTTGTGAAGGATGTGTTGTCTTGCTTAGTTTTGATCTAATCACGGTGTTTCTTTTATTTTTGCTCTCTTTGGGAGTACAGTCATTGGCATTGAAAAAAATAATCATGTGAGTCTAGATAGATTAGAATCTCTTGCAATCCGTATCGATCAAATGACCAGCCCTAAGTTTGTGTGCCTTGGTCGTACCATGGAATACTTCGATCATGGTGTTTTATGATTGGGCGAAATGGATCGGTTTTGTGAGGCCTTAATTTTGTTGTGGTTCACAAGACGAATGTGGTGGGAACATTGAACATGCTGGGATTGGCAAAGAGGGTTGGGGCGCGGTTCCTGCTGACGAGCACCAGTGAGGTGTATGGTGACCCACTTGAGCATCCTCAGAAGGAGACTTACTGGGGCAATGTCAACCCAATAGGTTAGTTGGCTCCCCCAATATTTTCACTTCATGTATTTTGTCCTAGAATATTCAATGATCAACTGTGAAATCGAGTTAATTCTACCTTGTGTTCTATCCTTTTGGCTGAATGGTGTGGGACAGGATCTGTACTAGTGTCTTTGTTGAGTCTGGAGGGCCACGGTGGGCCCGAAACCACCGTGGCTGGCAGCTAGATCTGGTTGCATTAGCATCGGGACCCTGCTGTCCCACTTTTTATGCATCTTTTCATCGGCTGTTCCCACTTATTAGGATCCTGCTTCTCTGCATTCGGTATTTGAGCTGTTCAAAGATGCTTTTGATATGAATGTGACTGCGTTATATATAAAGAGGCGGTAAGAATGTATGGACGCCCCAGATTCTAGTTCTTTGCATCTTCTAGCTACTTTCAGCTTTTGGTTTCCTTTTAATTTAAAAAATATTTGAAAATTTTAGGCACTTTATCATCCGTAAAGTTGCTGCTTGTTGGCTTTATTTTAGCATGGTTTGGTATGTTTTCGCTTTAAGCTTCATTCAACGTGGAGCTTTTAGTGTAAAATAAGCTACGGGGTTTGGTGAAAGGTCAGCTACTAAAGATATAACAAGTGTGGTTTTTTATGGGTCAACTTATAGAATTTGAAGTGGGAATGATTGCATGGCAGGTGTGCGAAGTTGTTATGATGAGGGAAAGCGGACAGCAGAAACTTTGACCATGGACTATCACCGTGGTGCTGGTGTTGAGGTTGGTCCATCAGTGTTAATAATTTTAGTTATTGTTGGCTAGGTAGTTTCTTACCTTCTTTAGTGCTTTTCATGCCAACTTCAGAAATATATTGATGCTTTGGCAGGTGAGGATTGCTAGGATTTTTAACACTTATGGTCCCCGTATGTGCATTGATGATGGCCGTGTTGTAAGTAATTTTGTTGCTCAGGTAATGGATCCTAGCATATCCTCTATTTTCCAGTTTAATGTTCTTAAGCAGCAATGGTGTTTTTTATTTTTCAGGTTGTATAAGTATTTGACAAATGTAATGTAATTGCAGGCTCTGAGGAAAGAACCATTGACAGTGTATGGTGATGGAAAGCAGACCAGGAGCTTTCAGTATGTTTCTGATTTGGTGAGACACATTCTTTCGTTCTTAATTGATAAAGGTACACCTTAGAATTCAAGTGTTTTTGTTTGTTTATTTGAACCTGAAGTGTCAGCAAAGGTGTCTAATGTGTATCCTGCAAACCATACAATATTTATGCATTTTATTTCTGTGAGAGAACTGTACCTTCAGTCTCTTGGTCGCTTATTGTCAAAGCCATCACTGCCTTTATCTAATGCTTAAGTCATCCTTCGAGATGCATGATTCTGAATATTTAACGGGAGTCATGGCTTTGTGTATCTTGAAGTCCATGCATTGCACTTGGAGATTAGACCTTGGTATCAAAAAACTGAGTTACAAATCATAAATCTCAAGAGTATAAAATTTGCCCACATATAATTGTTTGATGTACTTCCCCTTAATGTTTTTTCTTTTATGTTGAAGACACATTCAAAACCTCAATTTTGAATGACTGTGTAGTCGATGTGAGATGAGCTCTAATGGATCAAGTATCCATCTTTGAATCAGTATCTACTGTTTTGTACAGGCAATTATTTCCCCCCTCGTGAAGTTCATGAGTATCATAGAGATCATACTATGTGAGTAGCATGTTATTGGATGTGAGCTAGTCTCCGCAACTTCATCTGAGTAAAATCTTTGGTTTTGAGAAGCTTTCCTGAGGTAGCTATGCTATGTTGTTCATGGAGTTGAATGCTGATGAAAGTAGCTAAGTTTTGTGGCATTGTTGCATCTTTCTTTTTTTGTTACTGGAGCGTTTTGTTGGTACTGGTAGTTTCGATATTCTTACTAAAAAAAGTAGTGGGGATGACATTTATGATTCATGGATCAAGAAGAAAACTGAAGCGATTTACTTTTTGGTGATCATTCTAAATCTAACAGGTGGAGGGGCTGATCCGTGTCATGGAAGGTGAACATGTCGGTCCATTCAATCTCGGAAATCCTGGTGAATTCACTATGCTTGAGCTTGCTCAGGTACTGTAATATACTGGAAAAGGACTTCCATTTTGATGTTTCATAATACGTCTTTGGTATTCTCTACTGATGCAATATGAAGCTATAAAGTTTATAGTTGGGATGCAATAGATCCTTTACCAACATAACTGAGTATGCTATGACAATAAGGAATCTAGCACGCATGAAATAAATTTGCCGTGCTCATGCCAATATGGACACTTTGTACAATAAACTTATACTCCTTCGATTGGTTTCAGAGTCTATTTGGGTGTTGCAGGTTGTTCAAGAAACGATAGACCCAAATGCGAAGATCGAGTTCGGGCCAAACACGGAGGATGACCCTCACAAGAGAAAGCCTGACATCTCCAAGGCCAAAGAGCTGCTTGGTTGGGAGCCAAAGATACCCCTCAGAGAAGGTCTCCCTAAGATGGTCTCAGATTTTCGGCAGCGTATTTTTGGTGATCACAAGGAAAGCAGGGCGGTCCCTACTTCATTTTGAAAGTACTCTACCTTGTTTTGAAAAGAAAACCACAGGAATAGCAAATTTTCCAGTTTTGCGTTATTGTAGAAAAACTAGATGTAGTAGCAGTTATTGAAAAAGGAGCGTTGTGTTTGGGAATGTTCTTGCGAATCTAGGTACTTGCAAAGGAAATGGATAATTTCTTTCAATTTTTGCTGGTAACTAAAGTTACATATGTGTACAACAATTCAATAGCTTTCTGCCTTGTCTTTTCTGTTCTGCTCACCGAGTCTTGTGCGGGAATTCATATATGATGCCTGACCTACATCAGTTCTGCGCTTGGGCACTTGAGTTGGTCTTTGTTCCTTGCTTTATCTTCGTTCTTGTTCCTATGAACAGGGAACTCAATATTATGATCAGATAACACTATATTATAACCATCGTTCAGGAGTGTCATGTCGTATGGATATGGCACGGTGTAGGAGTGGGTTATGAAGGCCCAGTGGCAATGGGAGATGTAGTAACAGTCCAGCTTGCTGGTTGCAACAGGGTGAGACATAGGACGAGGATGGTATAGTTCAAAACATTCATATTTTTGTTCTCATATTCAGCTTGTCTAGAAGCCTGATATTAGTAAAAGGGAGGATATCGGGGATTACGAAAGCTCCAATAAAGGGGAGATGGAAATGATCATGTCGTCGCCAATATAGGAGGTTCGGGACACTGGGTAAAATATTTTGAGTCTAGCATGGACACTGGGTATAAAGTATAAGAAAAAATATTATAAGACTGTTAAAATTTCATAGTGATAAAAATTTGGAGAAGTATAGCACATGAAAAAAGAAGCTAAATATGCTGTGAGCGATGTGAAGAATAAATCGTATGAGAAGTTGTATGAAAGATTGAACACAAAAGAGGAGAAAAATAAGTCTTTAAGTTAGCTAGATCAATAGACAGAAAAACTAAGGATTTAGGTCAGGTAAAGTGTGTTAAGGACGATGCCGAGCATATTCTTACGGCTGATGAGGACATTAAGAAAAGATGAAAGAGAGTATTTTGATAAATTTTTTAATGACACAAGGGAAGTGCCTTTGAATGAAACAAGTGGGAATGTAAATGTGATGATGAACCGATGTTACTTTCGTCGCATTACGACAGAGGAAGTTAAGGAGACTTTAAAGCGGATGAGCTCTAGAAAGTCTATGGGCCTAGAAGAAATCTCGATCGAAACTTGGAAATGTCTTGGGATAGAAGGAGTTAATTAGTTGACAAAACTCTTTAATATAATTTTGATAGATAAGAAGATGCCTGATGAATGGAGGAGTACTTTGATTCCCATACACAAAAACAAAGGAGATGTTCAAAACTGCTCCAATTACAGAGAAATCAAACTTATGAGTCATAGTATGAAGTTATGAGAGAAAGTAATAGAGAAAAGGTTAAGAAAAGCTACAGGAGTGACTGGGAATCAGTTTGATTTCATGCCTACTAGGTTAACCATGAAAGCTATTTATCTTTTGCGATGTGTAATGGAATGTTTTAGGATAGAGAAGAAGAAGAATTACATATGGTTTTTATCGACCTGGAAAAGGCGTATAATTCTATTCCAAGAGAAGTGATTTGGAAAACTTTAGAAAAGAAGGGAGTGACGAGTAGGTATATTGAGATTGTGAAAGACATGTATGAAAAAGTTCCTACATGAGTGCGAATCCATGTTGGTGAAACGACTGCTTTTCCTATTGAAGTGAGTTTATATCAAGGATCAGTTTTGAGCCCATACCTTTTCGGCTTAGTAATGGATGATCTCATCAAGCATATACAAGATGAAGTACCATGACGTTTACTTTTCGCTAATGATATTACTCTAGTGGACGATACGAAAGAAGGGGTGAATGAAAAACTTGAGATTTGGAGGGAGGCGTTGCAAAGTAAGGGGTTAAGGATCAGTAGAACCAAGAAAGAATATATGGAAGGTGTTTTTAATGAGAGTACTCAAACAAATAGTGAGAATGTATTGTTGGGAATAGATTCTCTCCCTAAAACGGATTCTTTCAAATATTTAGGTTTGATACAACATAAGAATGGAGGAATTGATGCAGATATTGATCATAGGATTAAAACAGGTTGGCTGAAATGGAAGGGTGCCTTAGGGGTGCTATGTGATCCTAAAATACCTACAAAGTTAAAAGAAAAGTTTTACAAGACAGCTATTCGACCAGCGATGATGTATGGGTCAGAATGTTGGGCAGTTAAGTGGCAGCATGTACAGAAGATGAGTGTAAATGGGATGAAAATGTTAAGTTGGATGTGTGGACATACAAGAATAGATAGGATATGAAATGAAGTTATCGGATAGAAAGTGGGTGTGGTTCCAGTAGAAGATAAGATGAGGAAGTCACGACTAAGATGGTATGGTCATGTGAAACGCATGACAGTCACAGCTTCTGTTAGGAGATGTGAAGCTTGGGAGTTAGCACATGTAAGGAGAGGACGAGGGAGACCTACAAAGACCATGAGAGAAACCTTGAAGTATGATATGGCCTATCATAATATTATAGAAGATGATGTACATGACAGATTGGAATGGCGCCGACCCCACTTGATGAGATAAAGACTTGATTTGTTATTGTTGTTATTGTAGCATGGACTGCCGCTGCCCGTTGCTCACACTTGCCCTCATTGTCAACCTCCATCGCCACCCATACCCTATCCTCGCTCGCCGCCACCTTCAATTTTCCGTTGTCGCCCGACGCCAACTGCTAATGCCATCGACAGCGTGGCATTCTTGTCATCGTCACCCTATATTCTATGTGGCCCTTGATGATTAATTACCACTTGTCGGCTTCTATACTAGTTGTCAATCCTACGGACACATATTAGGGCATGACAGGTTGCGCATCACATGATTATCCAATGCAATTGGTGTTAGGTTTAATGATTTCTACGAAGAGGGTTACAAGAGAAGAGACAACATCAAAAACACCTTAGTAACATGTTCTGCATAATCCAATATAAATAACATGTAAAATTGAACATTGAAGATGGATATAAGAAATTCATAGGCTTAGAATCGTAAATGGAACAATGTGGATCACCTGGATGCAGACTACAACAGAGAGTTGTAGATGAGTAACTGAGAAGAACCTGGACAATAAAAGACCACAAATCAATGCCAATTCAGAAATGTAGCAGACTGGGTACAGCAGAGGTAGATGATGATTGGATAAGGATAAGAGAAACGATCATATCGAAGATTTGAGGTTTGAAATTCTATACGATGTTGAAGATTGTTGCGGGGAAGTTTGTCAACATCACCAAGGATTCGCACAGGGAACAAATAGACAGTTGTCAACATCGGAACAGTATAGTCAAGTATTCTAATTTTCTGAGCCCTATAAAAGGGGATTGGACAAGCTTTGAGAAGATTGACGATGATTTTGAGACTCATTGGCAAACAAAAAACTTCCTCAAAGTGATTGGCAATCGTTCCTATAGCTGTGATTGAAGATCAAAGGAAGAAGTTCACTAGTCTGCATCAAGATTATCATATGTAACAGTCTTTCGAAAGATCTGTGCAACGATCTAGGTTCTTGCTTTAGCAAGTTGTGTGCCTGCACGGGGGTTTTTTTTTTTTTTTTTGTAAGCCTAAAATAAAGTAATAGTGAACTCACTTCTTGGTTTGACTACACTAGTCACCAAAGGAAGACTAGACTAAGTCTTCGTTAGTCATTTGTCAACGATTGTCTGAACGAGTAAAAATTGTTACGTCCTTTATTGCATTTGATTTGATATCTTTGCACCGTTAAAATATCGCTTGGGCACAAAAGAGCTAAGTTCGAAGAACTCAAGTCTCGAATGCACACCATTCCTGGCAGTGTGCAGAAGGCAAAGTGCATAGTAACCAAGACCAGACTGCAGTAGACTATCAAGAAATTTTGAAAATAGCCTATTCATCCCTGCTCCCCTGTATGCTATTTTTTGTAACTCTGAGATTTATAATTCTCGTTCCTCTTTAAGACATATCTAAATTCGACCTCGATTGCATACAGGGAAAGAGACTTTCTAGACTGTTTCACACCACCATGGTAAGCTTGGCCAACTTTCGAAATCGGATTAGATCAATGCGAAGAACACAAAGATGGTTGGACATTGATCAGCGAACCACCTTCCAATTAAGCAATGATTCAGGCACAACATCATCAGCAAAATCATCATTTAATACGCCGTGATCAACAACATTCTCAGTTAGGATATTAGAGGATTCAAACAGTGTCGAATTACTCAAGCGCTCTATTTTTGTAAACTGTCGTCCTGTTTGATTAATGCATCTACAGGATTTGTTCTGGCGCTCTATTTCACACAACCATTGCTGTGTTTCACTTCCTCGATATGAAAACAGGTTCCAAGCACCAGTCATTAATACATTACCACTACACTCCATATTAACATTAATTGTCACCTCAAACAACGTTAACAAGCTGATAGGAATGTGCAGTCCCTCCAGTTGTATAAAAATTGATGAACAAAACTTAGAAGTATTAGCCATGATGAAGTTAGTGTGCTTAGGCTGGAAATTAGTTAGGAATTTACAGTCTAGGTTAGATGTGATGCGTGCTGTCGTTTACACGTCAAATTAATATTTAAGAGCACCCACTTTACTCTATAAATATAGAATTAAATGTAGTAGTGAAAGTAGGGGTCGATCGCACGGAGAAAGTTGAAACTTATCAACTAAACTAACCTAAGGCCCTTTACTATTCTAGGAGTAGGGGGGTTTGTTTAAAAGATTGAATACCTAAACTAATGATTCGGAAATATAAAACTAAACTAGATAGTAGCAGGATAGGTAGCTTAGATAGGGAGAAATGTAGGGATTATGGCTGATTCATTTAGAATTATTTAGATCAATCATTGATATCTTTAAGTGTAATGATTAAAATGGAATGTTTGTAATGAGTATTGGCTTAACTCACTACGTTCCTTACCTTTTAACTTCCAATTAGCTCAGACAGTTAAACTAACTCAAGGATCCTAAATCAATTCAATTAGCTCGAATAAGATTCAAAACACAAGAGCTGATTCATAACATGGAACCTAACAT
>JAOVYX010003111.1:0-11214 GCA_035668315.1 Drosera spatulata
ATATGAAGTAGTTGTTATTGAATGGATGAAGCTTTATTTATAGAGTAGCATGATATATTTGATGGACATATATGACCTTAAATATAGCCGTTATATAGTTGTTGGAGGGGATATTTTGGTCCTTTTCCATCAAAAGAGCCGTTATGAATTACTTTTTACACCAAAATTTCGTTGACGGTTTTTAAAAATCGTCAGCGGATTACACACAACCGTCATCGGTTTTGGAGAAACGTTGACGTTTTATTAACAACCGTCAACGATTTTGGAAAAACGTCAGCGATTTTGTGTAATTTCAGAAACCAACCTTTCTGTCCGGATTTGACATGGTAAAAAGCCAAAAACGTCAACGATTTTTGTAAAACCGTTGACGGTTTTGTCTAACGGCTAGTTTTCTAAAATGGGTTCCGGTTGATCGGGCCGGATGGATAAAAGCCCGGCCCGTCCGACCAACCGGACGCTCGGACCATGGGCCGGGCCGGACAGGCATCCGTGGGGGAGAAAGCCCATTGGGCCCGTCCGACCAAGGCCTTTGGGCCAGGCCGGCCCGTCCGAGCTACAGTGGCGGGCCTCGAGGCCCGAACCGAAATCCGGCCCGACCCGCCGTTTTGACAACACTACTTGCATTTGTAGATGGACTAAATTTTGATTTTTAGAAAAACCCCTTAGATCATGGTGACTCTAATTGTTTTGGTTCTAAGCAGCTCAACTTAAGGCACTTAATAAATCGCAAGGCACTTGATGAGTTAGATATTTGTGAGACGACGAGACTACTCCTTTTCAGTTTCTACTTTTTTGTCATACCCTTGAGAAGTGGCGTCGTAAGCGAATGAAACCAAGAGTAGAGTAGTCTTTAGGTCCATCGTGGCTAAGGAAAGAACCTTTGTCCGGACTCTGTCTCCGATGTTTGGTGGGTCTAAAGAGAATTAAAATGCTTTTAAATATTTTTGTCCTGCTACGAATACAAAGATAACTTTTACGGGTGGCCTATTTATCTAATGGGTGAGGGAATGAATTTGATTTTGGTTATATGATGTGAATAAGGGGGAGGGGTGACCTTAGACTGATATTTACTAATGAGACTAGTTACATATACTATGTTTAGGTGATATATTATGTATTATCTTCTGATTACGTTCATGCTCGAGTTATGAAAAATAAAAATAAAAATTGAATACCAACTTTTCATTTTTGTTTTGTTTTAGTCTAATCTTTACTCAGAGACAAACAAAATTTTAGGTTGGGGGAATTCGATTTGTGTGAAAACATACCTATTTTATTTATGCTAAACCTATTGTTTTGTCGTGTTTGTGTATTTTATATCGTATTTTTACTTTAGTTTATATTTTGGGACATGAATATTACCGTTTTCTTGTATTCATTTCAGATTTTGATCGTGAAAAGTCATATTTGATAATGTGCGTGAAGATAAAGAGGTCATTACAAGGGATAAAGTGAAGATAGAATAATTATGGCGTCTTTGGATACGTCTTGGATGACTTTTTCCTATGTTATTTGACATTGAGTTGATGTATTTAATGTCCTGGTATGATGAACCATATAATGAGTGAGTAAACATAATTAATGATGTTCTAGCAAATTTAGATTATGAGATGAATTTGATCACCAAAATCAGATTTGTTTATGATGATTAATACATGAAATCTGATCTTACTTATTTATATGTTATGAAATCTATTAATTTGATCACCTATTGATATCATAATCTATCTATTGATTGCGCTAAGTGATTAAATTCATGTAGCAAAATCATAATTCATGATTTAATCTCATTGGAATAACCTTATTGATTGATTGCATGTAAACATGATAGATAAACACATTATTATTATTGTTTATGTTTGATACATTTTCTTGTTTGGATACAATTTATTTACTTTTGATATATACGAGCTCATCGTTATGTTAGAATTAAATAAATTCGGATAATTATATAAGCTCATTAATTTATATCTAAGTGAATGTGATACTTTATACCCAAACGTATCACAACCAAACCTATCTAAATAACAAATCTGTATGATAATCATTCATAATTGATCCTAAAAAAATAGAACGGAGTTATTTGATTTTTTTCTGTTTTAATTACATAACAAACACCTCAATTCAACCTTCAACATTCAATTAGTTAAGGTTACCTTATTTCAATTTTAGTTAATTAATTAGCTTCATTAGATTTAAAACAAAAATCCCCCAATTTCTGATTTTAGTTATATTTAGTAAAGTACTATAGTGATCATTACAGTTTTAATAATTCATTATAATCGTCCTCGTGGGATCGACCTGTACTTCAACTTCTATATTTTTAGTTTAATTAAGATATGAGTAAGTGAACTCTAATATTTAATTTACACTTCGTACGACAGACATGTCAATACAACCGCACCTGCTTTTTAACTTTTGCCACAATAGTGCGGAGTAAAAAATATGGTGTCATTGTGCGTTTATATGTTGATGATATGTTGATCATTGACACTAACATGATTGGAATGAATAAAACCAAAAAGTATCTATCTTCATCCTTTAAGATGAAAGACTTTGGTGAAATTGATACCATCTTAGATAATAGGTATCAAGATCAAGAGACATAGTGAGGGTTTTGCTATAAGGCAATCTCATTATATTGAGAAAGTACTTACAACGTTCAATCATCTTGGACTTAAAGAGCAAAACACGCCTTTTGTTGTGAATACTAAGTTGGAGAACAATACCAATAGAGCGGTGGCTCAACTTGAATACGGAAATGTAATTGATAGTTTGATGTACGTTATGCATTGCACTACACCACACCGGATATTGCATACTCCGTGTGTAAACTTAGTAGATATAGTAACAATCCACACGTTGCGCATTGGAAAGCTATTGGTAAAACAATGAGATATCTCAAGAGAACAAAAGATTTTGGCTGTTTTATCATATACAACGCGTTGTATTATAGACATACACGGATGCAAGTTCGATCATCACTGTTGGTGACAATAAATCCATAAGTGGGTGGATATTCACCCTAGCGAGGGGTGTGGTTTCTTGGGATAACAAGAAACAAACGTGCATATCACGTTCGACTATGGAGTCGATGTTTATTGCACTACCTTCTTGTGGAAAAGAAGCGGATTGGATTAGAAACTTGTTGCTTGATATCAAATTGTGGCCTAGTCCTATGCCCGCCATTTCATTATATTGTCATAGTGAAGCAACATTGATAAGGGAATGCAGTAACACTTATGATGGTAAGTCTAGATATATTGATCTAAAAAAATGATTTTGTAAGATAATTGATACAAGATGGTATCATTATAATTGTCTATGTCAAGTCTAACCAAAACTTGACGAATTCTCTTACTAAGCCACTTGATAGAGACCCTGTGACTAGCACTACGAGAAGAATGAGGTTGAAATCATTCTCAACCGATAGCGATGGTAACTCAACCCAAACTTAGAGAATATCTCTATCCTTTGGGTTAAATGGGGTAAGAACAAGTCGTTATGATCGATTGTTGTATTGTCGTAAACTTTGTCCCAAATGAAAAGACAATACGATTCCATTACGTGCTTAAAGTTGAAGCTTTAATGCTCTTAATTAGATTTAAATGTGCTCTAATAACGAAGACACAAAACCTCACCTATATGAACTAGAATTGGTGTCGCTTCTCATGGGATGTTATGCTTTATACCCTACATGTTCATCAAAGCGAGACATACACATGGCCATAAAAATGGTACGTAAGTGGAATTCTCATTGAGGAAGAAGAATTGTGTATGTGTGGTATCTCCGATCATATCACAAGATTTATTGGTTTAATCTTCAGACACCAAGCAAATCAATTTGGCTTTGAGGGACTTACATTAAGGAAGGTTTAAAGGAAAAATAACCTATTTTTATCCATACAAGACTCGATAAAGGAGTTTCCAACCAAGTGAGGAGTTGTTGATATTGCTCCCTTGAACATAGTTATTGAAGCATAAAAACATTTGATTGTCATTAATTTGATATTGTTGATATTGCTAACAACTTAATCTATCATTAGTTTTTCACATTAATTTATAAAAAAATTATGTTTGATTGTCACAAATTGAACTTCGAAATGCGTGCTATTGTAAAAATTATGGGATATAGGGAGTATATAATAGATTGGAGAGTAAAAAGTAGATAGGCAGTAGGTAAAATCTTACCAAGTTTCATCGTAGATTGTGGAGAACCCTAAAATATGAGGAGCATTTTCTTGCAAATGGAGCATATGAGCTTTTCCTTTATCATTCTGATCTCCCGAACTATAGCCTCTCTAACAAACCTCTCAATGGCAATAACTAGAATCATTGGCGCCGAGCGGTTGAGGTCTCATTGTTGGCGAAGAATAAGCTGGGAATCGTCAAAAGTACATGCAAGGCACCTGATTCATCATCTCCTCTTGTCGTTGTGTGGGTTCGTTGCAAGGCACCTGAATCTGCTGCTTTTGTTGCTCAGACCAAAGGATTTGTTCCTAACTCTCTTGTTGATAGATCTGACCAGCTATCTACCAATGCTTGCACACCTAATTTCACTCCTCCCAGTCCACCTCGTCGTTCTCAGTTGTACTGCTCTTACTGTAAGAAGGCAGAACAAATAACTGACAGGTGTTACGTTCTGTATGGATTTTTCCCGGGGTTTAACTCCAACAAATCCAAGCAATTTGCTGTTAATGCTAGTGTTCATCCCTTCTCTGATAATTCTTTTGCTACAGGTGATAAAGGCTCTGCTGGTTTTTTATGGTTCTTCTGTTCCAACCTTAAGTCAAGACCAGTTTGGTTTGGGCAGCTGATGAGTTTACTCGGCAAGATAACAGTCTCAGAGAACAAGCCTCGTCCACCATCCCATGCTTTTATGATGGCACGTATGCCATTATGCCTTTCTGCTTCTTATGTTTCTGATGCATGGATCATGGACAGTGGATCTAATGTTCACTTAAATCCGCATCTGCATATGTTTCACTCTTATAAACCCTTGTCTACACCACACCCAGTCATATTACTATGCCCATTGGGCAGAAAAGTGTGGTGAAACATGTTGGTTCTATGCTTCTTTGCCCTGGTCTTGTTCTGCAGCATGTCCTCCATGCTCCTGCTTTCCAGTTTAACCTGATATCAACTACGAGTAGTAAGCTTGCTACTAAACTGTCTTGAAATGTGATTTTTACTTCCCAGTCATGAATACTCCAGGTCATGAAACTGTATGTTACAAGCCTTGATCAATTTCCTGCTCATAACAGTGATGTTTCGGGGGACACATTGCTGCTGGTAGTAGTTCTCCTTTGTATTATGATCTAGGGCATAGTAGGTTAGGACATGTCTTTTGGCAAGATGAGGCATCTCCCTTTCCTTACCTCTTTGCCTTCAGTGCCACCAATGTGCTCTGTATGTCCTCAGGCAAAGCAACAGAAAAATGCTTTTCAGAGCAATTTTAGGATGACTGCACTGAGGGCCGATCAAAATCACTACAAGCATTGCATCGATTAATTCATCTCCCTAAACGAGGGCAGCGGAATCGAAATTGGAAATAGCAGATCAAAATGAGCTACTATAAGAAACAAACACGTACGATGCGAATTACCTCGACGAACAAAATAGCAGAATCCCTAGCCGTTGTTGTGTTGCTGCTTTACCTGTCTGTACTCAATCTTCTGCTTCGATTGAACCCTCGCCGAAGCAACAAGACATGGTGGTGGAACAGCTCCAAAGCAACAAGGAGGAGTAGAACAGATCTCTTTCTTTGCAGTTCGAGTTTCACCGGCTTGTCTCGATCTCCGGCGAGTACCGTTGCCTGCCTGCTGCGTGGGCTGAGTCTGACCCAGTCCAGGTTCAAATCTCTACTTAAATTGGGGTTTGGATTTGATGTCCATTGAGATGCTGAAATTGGGGATGTGCGAACAAATTGGTTGCATATGAGGGTTTCTTTTTGTTTCGAGTTGTTGCAATACTGTTTCTGCAAGTAACGAGTGTATGTGATAATTACCCTTTTCTGTCCAAGACTTGGACAGAAGCCTAGAGATGGCTTTTCTGCACCTTGTACTAAGATTCATGATTTGTCTAATCTAACAAGAGTTCGACGGTCAAACCATGTTTCACGGATGTCCGACTAGACTTCCTAAAATCCAAGGAAATGATCTCCAATCGCGATGGGAATAGGGCACTCCATACGAAACAATAACATAGGAAATAGAACCAAGAACCTTTGGTCTTGACTTCGTGTCTTTCTCGATATTTCAGAATCGTTTCAAACACTTTTTATGTCTTTTTTGTTGTTAGTAATTTATAAACTTAGGGTTTTCGTTTAGATTCAAGAATCTTTATGAATATAATTATAATCAGCCGTATCATATTTTGACCGTCGTTGTAATCAGATCATTCAGATTTTATGATCATATTATTATCATAGAATTGCAGTAACCCTTAGGTTTCAGTCCGTTTCTGAGCCCTTGCTGGAGTAGATCCTTTGTTTGTAGTTACATTTGGTTTCTTTTATTAGTCATTTATGAACAATACATGGACTAGAAAATGGAGCTTGGAGGAGCCAAAGGCTTGCGTCAAAATAAACTTAAATCTTTTGTTCACAACAATGAGTTGGAAACGGCTGCAGCACACTCATCAACTCCGACTTTGTATCGAAAATCATGTATTCAGAGCTTCTCTCAACTTTCAAGAACTCAGCAGTAGCATCAACAATCATGACCAAAAACTTGTGTAGGACAACTTTTCAATCGATGAGCACCTAGCTAGAAACAGAATGTAGACCACTTATCACAACTTTCTATCGCGCTAAGAAGCAAGAGCACATAAATCTATATCAATTCTAATTATGCAACAACGAATGTCTATGGCATTTGTGAACTGCAGCAACGTCCATGAAACAAAGAGCTGGAAGACATCATCACAGGATACACTAATTGGAATCATGAACAGTTGGAAAGTGAAAGACGAATCTGCGGCATTATCTTTCTCACGTCCTGATCATTTCTCTGTCATATCTCACTCGAGTGCCATGCATGTCATTGAATGTTAATGACACTTTTCCAACGTCGCCAAGTCTCGACCCCATCTCATGGCTCGATTCGGACTCTACAGGTACGTAGCTTAGATGTTGAAGGCTGCATTGCGCTACATTTGAACTCGAAGGATGTGGAGGCTGAAATTCAGGCTGCATGTGGTGGCACTTTGAAAGGGACATCTGGATTGGCTTGATTTGCTGATTTTAGGTCACATATAAACAGATGAAGAATGATGCAAGTCCTGTCGGTGAGAAGGGAATTGAGCTCCTGTGCGATCGAGCCGATGCCAAAGCGTCTAATTTCACCTGTTGCGGAAACTATTGGAAGAAGGACTTTTTGCTTGCTTATGTGCGATTTGAAGAATATCGAAACACACGAAATCGACAGACAACAAGAAAAAACACTCAATTTACGTAAAAAATCCGATAACCGGGAGAAAAATCCACTCCCATTAAAAACCCTAATGGTAATCATTATGCGAAGAAGAGAAGATACAAGAGCGACGGCTATCACTCGTTGAATCATCTTTCATACGAGCATATATATCTATATATATAGCGAAAACCCTAATCTCCTAACATGAGCTGAGCCAAAACTCACATAATAATATAAACACGGACCCACATCATATTAGACAACTCGTTTAGGTTTCGAAGAGGCTGCCCCCAAACCGCGTCCGCTCACACGAAAAGCGGAACTCCCGACTGAGTTCGCGTGGCGTATATGATTTCGAATTTTGTGAAGTATTTGACAACCTCAACAGCTTGTTGTGGATATAACAAACCACTTGAATCCGCTCTTTGCATTATTTCTATATAGCTCACGGAGGGCTGATCTTGCAGATGGAAGATCCTCATTGTCGTCTATGACTGATCATGAGATGCATATGAATCCCTACAGCGGTATAACCAACAATTTATTTATTTATTTTTTGATAATATTTAAGGTTACCTAATGTCTATGACTGATGATTGCCACGCCGCAATCGTGGCAACTGTTGGATGATCTCGTTGTTGTTCTTATTTTTGATCTTGTTAATTGTCAGATGATCCCATCATAATCATCATTTATACCGTTGGTTCACGATCGTTCGATTTTTGGATCGTTTTCTATGCAAACAATATTCATGGACATATTTAATAATAAACGACGTCGTTTATAATGATTTCATGAATGCGTTTAACTATCTTGACCAAAAATACTTTATCCTTTTTTCTTTCTTTCTTTATGATCAAACATAATATCATCACTAAATAACTCTCGAATAGAAAGAAGAAAGATGTTCATAGGATGACTTCACACTTTACTCACACTAACCTTCGGCACACTATATTCTAACACACTGGAACAGGGATCTAAAAGTTACACGAAACGTGACTTATCCTCACATGAAACTTTGATGATCGAAAAAATTTAACAACAAAATTTGAAGGCTTTCATCAATCATCACCTTCATCACCCAAAACAGTGCAACACAAACCGGGTCGGTCGTTAATCATTCATCATCTTCAACCATGTCAACTGCGATGATGATCACTTCTTCCATGGCCGCATCATCATCGTCATCGACCACAAGAATCTCCCAATTCACCTGCTCAACCTGCTCAACCTGCTCGATCATCAAACCACACTCACAGTCACACTCACCCCATGTCCTTCATTGCCGGCCCAGGCGTCGAAATTTCAATGATCGATTTGTCTTTGGAATCGCCCCTCGCCGCTCTATTTCGAAATCATGGGCAGTTTCGCCTGTTGTCATGGAATGGCAGGATTGCAAGTATGGAGGTTAAATTTTGGGTTGATTTTGCGGAATTTGAAATGGGTTTTGTGTGATTTTGGATCTGAATGGGATTTGGGTTGTCGTTGGTTGAATGTGAAAGGGTGTATTGGGGTTTTGGGTGTGTTTTTGGGGGTTTTGTTGATGGAGAAAATTGCCCAGATTAGGGTTTGGGATATTGGTTATGGGGTTAGTGCATTGTTTGATTGATTTATCTATTGGTGTAGCTTTCTTGATTATATTGTATTTGAATAGTACATGAATTGTTTAGGAATGGTAGGGGATGTTTCTACGCTAGGATACTAGGCTCGCTATTGCCCACTTTGGAAAAGAATAAAATTTCATGTTGTTCCTTCAGTACTTAGAGTGACATGTTTGATACAAGGTTTGGACCTGTTGAGGAGTAAGGTAGCACAAGTGTAGGAGTAAAAGAGGAATATGGCGGATTTGGGTCAATCGGAGTGAACTACTCAATTTTACCCATCTTGCAGACGATAGACAGAATGTTTCCAACATTTCATTAACACTACAAGTAAGAAAACTTGAATAGGACTTGAGATATTGAGCGTGTTACTTCTGATCTTTCATATATGCTGATGTAGTTTCGGTTCGATGTTCCACTGGGCAACTTATAAGCTTAAAACTTTGAAGGGATCTTTGAGCATATACATTACACTAACTTATTTACATAATGCTGTTTTCTTGATGCCAGTTCGAGTGTGAATTATATCTACTTGTGCTCCTGTAGTTTGAACCCGAGTTGTCATTTGACTTTATTATAGATTGTAAAGAATGTGATCCAATGCAGGGTCAAGTTAGATGTTGATGTGCCTGCATCAGTAGCCTACAAAATCTATTTGGATCGTGAAGCCATGCCTGAGTGGATGCCGTTCATTTCCTCTGTTGAGGTGTGTCCTCCCTTCAACCGTAGTTTGTTTGGAGAAAGATCTCCATGTTTTCATTCACTCTGTCATTCTACTTCTTTTTCTTTTTCTATTCTTTTTCCTGCTCCTTTTTCTTTCATCCTATCAATTCGCAGAAGTTTCATGCCTGTAAACTAAGAGTTCCTGTACTACTTTTTGACATTGGATGGGTCTCTTATGAGCTTGATATCCTTTAGTATATCACTTCAATAATTGAAAGCCGCTAGTTCATCTAAACATGATTATATTTTTGTAATGACAGTGAACATTATCAGGCAATGAAATTTTTTTCTTTGGTGGTGGAAGCATGAGTTAGGAACAAGATGTGACTGATCTAAACTCTACTCTCACTCATAGAGAATTATCATATTTGATTGCTCCACTCGCTACTCCCACCTGATTGCATTCTTAATTAATGTTCTTTAGTATTAATTTGTTGGATCCTCTCTATGTTACCAGATAACAATGTTGTTAGAAAATTTTTCTTGTTCCCTGTTTCTAATATCGCTATAGTAAACTCCTAGTATGCTCGACAGAGCTTAGACACGAGGGCAGTGACCTTGTTTTTTTTTTTTTTTTTTACTCTGACAGTATTAAAGCATTGAACACCAATTATCTGTTTCTTAAACCATCAAATCTTTTGTTTCTAAACAAATTCTAAGGGTTGAAATTAAATCATCGGTCTCTTTTTATGTCATGGCTTATCTAAAAAAATTTCATCAGTTCTCAATGCATTCGCTCTCCCTGCTGGGCAATTGAGGTTAGCTTTTGCAACTTTTTGCTTATCTAAGTTTACACTGGCAGTCTTATATTCAGATTTTGTTAGGTTTTGAAAGATAAGCCTGAAATGTCACGGTGGTCATTGAAGTATGAAGCTTTTGGTCGTGATATCGAGTTCTCTTGGCTAGCTCGAAATCTCCAGGTAAAGTTTTTTCTCTTTTTCCCCCCACATGTTTCTCCACCTTGGTCTTCGGATTTAGAGATAGCTTTTCTTACAATTTTGTAGATTTACTTTTACTTTGTTGTATGTATGTAGCCAATTCGAAATCAGAAAATCCACTGGGTATCTGAGGGTGGCCTCCCAAACAGGTGAAGTCAAGGAAATGCAACGACGACGATGTTTGAGACACTTTTGTTGAGAGTATCACTTCAAAGTTTGTTAATCTTGTTTTGTATGTTCGGTAGTTGATTTGTTTGATAAACACGGGCCTTGCAGGGGTGCTGTGCGATTTTATCCAAGAGGTCCATCATCTTGTGCTATTGAAGTGAGGTTTTTCTCTTTCATATACTCGAGTTCATTGTTGCCTTATTTCTGTCATGGTTTCTTGGTGTCAAGTTTATGCACTAATCATGTAAATCTTTTTTCTTAATTCGATTATGTAAACCAGATGTCTCTTCTTTCATGTGCTCATCTTCTCAATCATTCAGAACAGATAAGATGAATGAGTATAGGAAGCATCTTTATAATCTTTTT